>JAZGVR010000219.1:0-10311 GCA_037356255.1 Thalassiosira tumida | reverse complement strand
AAAATGAAATAGAGTGAGAGAGGGAGAGACGGAGGGAGGGAGGGAGGGAGATAGAGAGAGTGTGAGAGAGAGAGAGGTGGGAAGAGGAGGGCAATGGCGTCACGACGATATTCCTCGTGCGTGATCGGGCAGCGTCGGGAGTGATTCTGCGGCCGCTGCTCGTGACAATCCAATCCAATCCGATCCGATCCGATCCAAGCAGAGACGAGCCGAGCCGAGCGATACGATAGTGAAGTGGGGCATTGGAAGAGTCTCGATGGAACGCAAGCGTCGGAAGAAAGGAATATTTCACGTTCAAACAATATCATCCGTCTTGGACAAAGACGTCAGTTGGACGGATTCCTCTTTTATTCCGGAACCGTATGGGACGAGAACGATACCGGGGTGTCATCGAGGGGATGGGTAAAGATTCACGGGCGTGGGGCGTTGCGGGGGATGGGATGATAACAATATGGGGGGAAGGGGCAATGGTATGGCGTTTTAGTGATAAGAAGGCGTAAAATAATGGGTTGTTTATTTGTCGCAAAAAGGCTGAGAGGCAAAAATACAAAAACAGCTCGATCAATCCACCCGGCCGGTTGTTCCCGGTGGATTGATCAAGCCAATTTGCATCGGATCCTCTGTGGAGAATGCATTCCGGCTAGGAATGGGGACCATGGGTGCACATGGTTTGGGAAGGAAGTTGGGATTCTCACAATTTTTGAACGTGTCGCCGAACGGCGGACTGTCTGCCCGATGTCAGTTCGGAGCGGTAAAAATACGGAGGTCCGAAAAGCTATTATCCCCAAAAACTACCTTAAGTGGGCTGGACCCCCTACCAGATACCCAGTCCTGCTACAATTTCCGTTAGACATCCTTGTCTCCCTTTTCGAGCGTGTTGATCTGCGAACCAACATCTTGGAAACAAGGACGGTGGTATGTATCCCGGAGCGGATTCGTACTTACCAAACGCGGGCGGTATACAACAACCGCATGGAGGGCCACATGCATACGGTAAAATGGCGGCACCAACGCGTGGGTTGTGATGTTTGCCGTGAGGATTTGGCGGCTACCTTGCTTCGCTCGTACCTGGAGAGCCAGCACGGGACCTTTTGATTGTTTGTGCTGAGCCAGGATTTGATTGAGGAGGATTGCCCACCAGCCACCTACCCAGCGACCCTTTCCATGGCGACGGCTAAATTCGCGTGCCCCGTTCCCAGCTGTGCGGGGACGGCAGACCCAAAGTATGGCCTCCGGCGGCACTTCCGCATTATGCACCTGCAGGACCTAGTCAACGCGCCGGGAGAAGGTTGCTACCTGCAGTGTGATCGTTGTGGGATGCAAGTGAACCCATCGGCCATGGGTCACCAGAGGACGAAGGCATGCAGGGCCATGCGTGATGCCAAACTGCAGAGGGAGTTAGTCTCCAATTCTGCGGCATTGCTAGACAAGAAGTTCTACGTGTATGGGGAGGATTTGGATCAGGTGGAAGTGTTTAAGTATCTTGGGCGCCATGTGGCGTTCGAAAATGATGACACGCAGGCTGTTTGGGGAAATCTCGCAAAAGCACGGGGTGCTAGGCACGGATTTCCCGCGTCTTGCAATCCCAAAATTCCCCGGCTTTGGTAAATGGGATGTTCTACAAGGCGACGGTGCAAGTAGTCATCCTATTTGGGAGTGAGACATGAGTTCTTGCGCCGGGCACGCTCCAACAGCTAGAACGCTTCCATGTGAAGGCGGCGCGCCGCATGACCGGCATGGTACCCAAGCAGTCTGGTGAGATGTAGGCGTATCCGAAGACGGCGTACATTTTGAAGACAGTGGGGCTACACACGATCGAGCACTATGTGCAAGTGCGTTTCCAATCTATCGTGTGATTGGTAGTGGACAGGCCCATATTCTATCTTTGCCAGGGGAGGAAAGGAGGCACGGAACCATGCCCCGCCTTTACTGGTGGGAACAACCAATGGAACTTGACGAGGCAAGGGGGGGGCACCCCCCGAGGTAGCCGCGGAAGGTGAAGGAGGTTGGGTGGGAAAGCGCCTTTGTCCGTTGGCACGGGCGCCCAAGCCACGTGAGAAACTAGGTAAATAGGAAACTTGGGCAGGGTAGTTTTACAAGCCAGTAGCTCTGGCCCAACGTCCATGTAGGCATATGTGCCCTTGATGGAGAGGCACTGAGGAACACGGTAGGGTGGACAGGCGGGAGGCCTTTAAAATCCAATAAACTTGCGAGAACAAGTAGTATGGTAGTATCTACGTATACTTAGACACTTTTAACCTTAATAACAACAAGATCTTGGGGGGGGCAGGCGATCGACCGCCGGATTTTGTCCGGTAGTACGTCTGTCCCTCCGGAAGACAAGAATACACATACACGCATACCTGGAAAAGAAATTTCTACTCAACATTAACATCTTCCCCTGGCCCAGGTTACTTCATTTTTGTTTTGGCGAAACTAGTTTTGAACATGACAAATGAGTGGCCAATTTCTTTTAGTTCCTATATGGGAAATATTAAGAAAGGTATTGTGAAAAGGTTTTTTTGTACGAGTATCCATCGTCGACCGGCCACCACCCGTCACATCGTGCTGACACTATGATTGCGCACATTTGGCATCTGGTAACACACCTCGCTATCATTGCAGAAACACCCACGGATGATCCAATGCTGGGTCTTGTTACGGATAAATTAAAACATATTTTTGTCGATACATTTCTGACCTTCCATTCAGTTCATCCGTTTGATGAACTAGTAGCTAACTACCAGGAGCCACGCACCTAGTACCAAATACGCAGGGCATGGCACAGGAGCTACCATTTTTGTGATATTCTATCTTGTGAGCAGGTTGTCTCTTATCCCAATGGAGAGCATTACAATTATCCTTCTCTTTTCCTGATCTCTTTCCTTCTCTCTCTCCGTGGTTATTTCCAATGCCAGCAACAAGAGTCACCTGAGTCACACGTGCTAATTGCCAAGGCTCAGTTCCGCCATGACCAAAAGATCATAACGTTTTGGAACGGTACCAACAATAAAGGCAAATGAAGGGCAGAGGCAACAAAGGTTACTGTGCATCAGTTCTTGCCTTGGCATCTCCCTTTTTGCTTGTCATCCCATCTACAACGCATCCCAGGAAGCAATTAGATTTCTCGTTATCAGAACAGACGAGGTATGACGGCGCAGATAAGAACTGTTCCTTTTTGTTGCGCCCGCTTCTCATGATTGTTCTGTTTCCATTGCACAGAAAATTCACCACGCCATGAAGTCATG
Organism: Thalassiosira tumida; assembly: GCA_037356255.1. Classification (NCBI taxonomy): domain Eukaryota; phylum Bacillariophyta; class Thalassiosirophyceae; order Thalassiosirales; family Thalassiosiraceae; genus Thalassiosira; species Thalassiosira tumida. The sequence goes on along the minus strand of JAZGVR010000219.1, from coordinate 7,063 downwards.
GCAACCCTTTTCCGTTGGAGCGGACGTGGGGTACAACAATAGAGCGCACGTGGGTAATGATTCCTCATTTTTGCGCTAGTCCCTCACGATTGATTGATTGCTTATTCCTGGAAGATCTGGGCCTACGATTAGTTTAGCAATATTAGTACCATAGGCCTCACTTAACAGCACGAACAATAATTGTTCATGTTCATGATGTTTTCATGTTCGTGATGTTGAGCAGGTCTAGATCTTGCTGATGCAGGAAAGTTGTGAAGCCACGACAAGGAATCCTTGCTGTTGGAGTAAACAGATATGATGACAGACAGAAGACACCGTTAGTAAGAGCTGTGTTTCCTTTTTTTCAAATTATTCTGCGTGTTTTCCTTTGATTCGTTGATTTGTTCAAAGTCAGTAGCAGGAGGGCGACGATCCATCGCCATCTCGCCATCCTCATCTGAGTGGCTGTCCCATTTGTTCCTGTTATTAAACATGGGTTGCTCGAAAAGATGAAGGGTGACAAAGTCAGAAATTTTGCCGTGGCACCTTGCCTCATCCTCCGTCCATGACTATCCGTCGGCGCCTGGCTTGGAACTCGATTGGGAGATGGGCGTGATGACGAGGGATTCCATGGCCAGCTTGGTGTTGAACGCCTTCTGCTTGGAGAATGAAGAACTAGGAGGAGAACTTCTCTGCGTTGATGTTGGCCGACGTGATGATGAGCTTCATGTTCCCCCGCCACCTGTAGAGGTCTTCGAGGAGGCTGAAGAGGAAGTCGGTGTAGATCGTGCGCTCGTGGGCCTCGTTCCGGATGAGGGCTCCGTCCCGCCTCAGTTTCATTATCGGCGTGGAACTCCCTCATGAGCATTCCTTCCCCCATGTTTTTGATGACGGAGGCCTGGGACGTGACGTCCTCGAAACGGATGGTGTACCCCACCTCCTCGCCGAGCGTGCACCCGATTTCCTCGGCGACGCGCTTCGCCACGGTCTGGAGCTAGAACGCCCAATAAATCGAAGCACGACCACGTGGGTAACGGCTGCATTGAAGAAAACCATAATGAAGATTATAGGAATAACGAGCAACTGCCAATAAACGAGACGCTCGACCTATTTTCGTGTGTGTATACAACTTAATATAAATAAAGAACGGTTAGTGTTGTTGATTATTGGTGTATGTGACTATTAACCCCTCATCATTCCTTGATGAAATGTTTTGGTTATTTGATTGCCTCCAATTGGGTGTGGCATCAATTAACTTTATCAAATCATCTTTCGCCTCCTTTGCTGATATTGTTGTTTCTCTCTTGAACGTATTGAACCAGACCCACAAAATGGAGCAACATGACTGTTATGCGTAAACAGCTACCTTTAGCTTTCTTTGGATTTCCAGAAACGGGTGGAATACCACTTAATACTGCCGTTCACTTGTACCTTTACCCAGGAGGCCATGTCGATTGGCTAGAACAGCGCTCTACATTGGCAAAAATGGAGGAGTGGAAGCAATATTTGGGAGAGGTGAAATCATGTATGATGCAGCAGTCAAGTGGGATATTTGTCGAGCGTGGACCAGTGAATGAATTTGATGAGGTTAAGGGGTTGAAATATTGGCTAGATAATGATGGTTCAACAAATGGAAGTGTCAGCAACAGAAACAATAGGGGCATCATTGAACTTCGCAAATATCAACTCAAGCTAGGTTATGATACAGTTCCAGAACTCCTTCGGTTATTCTCAGAGGCCTTACCATCCAAACTGAGTGCCCCTGGCACTCATCCCACCACACAACTAGTGACGGTATTAGTAAGCGACGTTGGCAGTTTGAACACTGTGTGTGAAGTTTGGAAGCACGGTGGCGAGATCAGCGGACAAAACAAAGAATATTGTGGAATGCATACTATGGAACAAAGTCGTCAAGCATCACGGGGGGCGAAGGAATGGAGGGAGGGTATTGCAGAAATTGCCGCATTGGCTGTGACTTTTGATACTACAATACTGAAACCATTAGATTTTTCTCCACTTAGGTGAAGTTAGGTCTTACATTATGCATCTCCTGATCAAAACCTGAAGCACTGAGATTGTTCATGAGGAAGGATGGATCCCATTCTTTCAATAATAGGGACAGCTCTGAAAATGATGGTCGTCAGTGAATAATTGTTTCCTTTTACTTAAACTCATTTTCTACTTCGTGTTCTCTGCAACACAAATCAGATGATGCTTCAATCCGCACTAAACTAATCCATGCATTGGTTTCTATCTCCGATTGGTAAAAGGCAAATAATGTCCGTAAGTCAAAAGTCCGGTGGTCTCTCTTTCCTTACGCAGGCTATGTGAAGCATCGGCGAAGACTTTTACCAAGTTCATATTCGTCACGAGGGGGATTCCAAAGTCAACGACTGTTTGTCTCATCAAGAAGTTGTCCTCCAAGCGCTTTGATTCGTAAGTAGGAGCATTGATGACCATGCAGATATCTTTCTCGCGATTCATGTCAATTGCATTTGTAATGCCACTTGTGAGCTTTTTTTAACCCGAAAGGAAAAATCAGCGACACTTGTGACATTACAATCATAATGTCACCTATCTCATGCGTAAATCATCGCCACTCGCTATCGCTCGTGTCGACGATTTACGCATTCGAGCGAGTGACATTATTTATAGTAATGTCTTCCCCCCCCTGATTGGCAGGGCAACCACTAATAGTGCATGGTATGCCATTCTTCAGTTATTTTACCAGAAAAAGATGCTTAAAAGGATATACCGATTTGGCTGTCACAACTAAGAGAGACTTTCATTCAAACCACCATATTCAGAGGCAAGGGCTGTAGTGATAGAGGCTGCCATGGAGACTCTCATGCGATCAAAATAGTTGCGGAAACAAATAGGAACAGGCAGCAACCTGTTCCAGCTGCGAAAGAGAGGCACAGTATTTCTGCAAAAAATCAAAATGATGCGGGGGATGCAAAGCTGCTTGGTAGTGAAAGAAGATATCCGCAAAGCCATCGGAGAACTGGTCATTGAATTGACTGTTTCTATACAGGAGTAACAGTTTATTGTCCTGTGATTCAATTGTGCTGTGTTGATGGTTATTTCCATACCGGCACTGTCAAACATTAATCAGCTGCCTTTCTAAATGTTTTCGATCCTATTCCCTGTACCTACCACAGAAGATAATAATTGAATATCTTCCCAAAAAGCCAAAATACACACAAAAATCCCAGTCATTCACTCAAGTTTTGTCATCTTCCGAACAACGAATAGTGCAGGCGAATTTGATCACATTGTGGTTCTTGCTGAATAGTCACCCCAGTGAATAATTTGACTCGAAAGTTGCAATTGCCTGCGGCTGGGATCAAACAGCAACACTTCGGGATTGGGGATTCGTTCTTCTAAACTGATAGTATTGCTCAGTGTACTATCTACTGAAAGCCTGGACATGACAAGTGAAGATTCTAAGTTGCACGGTATGCGTCAGGTTTAATGTAAGAGGTGTGAGGTTTGTGTTTGAGAGAGTTGGGTGTTGTCTTTAAGCATGAGTCCAAGTTGGTCTTTTAGCCAAAACGGTTTTCCATTAAAACAGCTCATTTCAAGTTCCATCATCATTTCAGCAGTAATTAGCCTGTGCAATGAATGCAACCTCTATATCACACTAGTTTGTACTTTTAACCATCTTTTGTACGCAAAACACCGAGTGGCCTCCAAGGCAAAACTTCACCCTATGCTAGGCACTTGTGGCCGAAGGCTTCCTCGAAAACAAGTTTTTGCAAGGCCAGCCGTTTTCCATCGCCACATGACCGATCAATCGCCCATCACTTCTTCTTGGCCTGCGAACAATCATTGGTATATATACGGAATGTAGAAATGCAAAGTAATTATTGAGCAGAGGCAAAATCCGCATGCCCCAATGATAGCGAGGAAACATTCTTCTACACTTACAAAAACGCCGATCGATGATCGGCATCCATCAAACACTCCACGATATCCTTCACCTCCTCGGAACACAATCGGCAATCTCCTGCCCAACTCTCCGCCAATGTTTGAAACGCCGTCCAGTTCCCATTGCTCGTATCACGAAACGTAAACTCCGAGGGAATGCGCTGTCTCATGACACGTAGTACTGACCACGCGCCGTAGGATTGGCATTGTTCGAGGCCCAAGTGGGGCGAGGTTAGGCAGCGTATCCATGCGTGAACGGGGTGGAAAGGTGCAGTCAGTCTGCTTGATGATGTTGCTGTGGGAGACTCGTGTTCTGATTTGGCTGGGGTAGAATACTTATTTTTGGATGGCGCTGCGGCGGTAGTGGCGGCAGATGAAGCTTTGGGTAATATTTTACTAGCTGGCATTGTAGGATTTTCTTCCTCTGGAGAAGGCATAGGCACTCTTGTGGTTTGCAATACTAGATCATTAGCATGCAAAATCTGTACAAAATTCTCCCATCTGTTTTCTTTCCTACGATCTTCCTGTTGCTGACGAGTCTTTGCTGATATTTGCTGCTGTTCGGAGAGTTGCACATCGTCATAATCTGTCCCACCTGCTGACACGTCGTAATAATCACGTGCAAAATCATCAACAATTTCAATCAGTGGACTTTCAATCTCCATATCTTGCAAATTATATTCCACTTGCTCGTCGGCAAGAGCGGCGTCCTCATCCCACCGACGCTGGAATGCCCCTATCGGATACCATTTGAGTAACATTGCCACAGTCTTGACGGGTATGCAGCATTCAGCGATCCATCGGACGGGATTGTGGCCTGAGAACAAGTCTTTGGGGGCTAGGATTGATTCTTTGCCTGTTTTTGTAGTACTACTTTTGGCCACGAACAAGTCGTGCCGTTGAGCTTCGGGTTGGTCTTCTCCATTTTTACCTTCCAAATGACTCAAGGGGAGGTATGCTGATTTGGATTGAGCTGAAATCACCTGCTGCTCCTGTTCCAGCTCCTGACGCACCTGCTGTTGCAATGACCTCCTCCTCGTAGCCATCTCGGCTACCAACAACAATCGTAACACCAACATCGAACTGACTTGACTCTCCGCCGCAATCTTCAATGCGGATCCCTCAAAGGTAACATCGAGCGCCGCCTCGGGATGCGCTCGCAATACGGCTTCGACAGCGTCGAGGGGCGGGTCGTACTTGAGCATGGCATGGAGGGGCTTGTAAGTAAGCATGTTGTTCTTCATTGTGGCTGGATGATGAACTGATGGACTGGATGATAATGTGCTGCTTTTAGTTGTATCTGCATCACCACGGCTGCTAGTTATGGACGATTTATCCACCAGTCCAAAATATGATTGGGCAGCTTCCTGCGGATGGGACCTGGCACGTGAGATTACCGCTGACCAGTCGATTTGAAAATTAGCTCCTTGTGGTACAGAACTTTGATTATCCTGACTATCCATGTTAGGTGTGACATCAATCTTAATGTCAAGCTGCTGTTGCATACCAGTAGTCTGCAACCTTCTCCTGACTCGAGGGCAGTCCTTGGGTGGAATCAAGTTTCGTAATGAAATTTCTGGCAGTGATGCTGATGTTGCTGCATTTAGTTTTCTTCGTTTGCATGGAATATCGTGATCCATATTACTGCTTTCGTTTTCGTTGCTTTTCTTCGCAGTGACATTCGTCTCAATTGCTGATGATGCTTGACCTGGAGTCTTGTTATACTCTGCCTTGACAATACCGTAGTACTGACGCTTTTTAGAATCACTCACCGATATCGGATGGCACGAAGGCTTCAACGATAGCCATTGTGATTCGATTAGATTATCCAAGTTGAAGATGGTGATTTTGCTTGAGGGTTTGATTGCCTTTCTGCTCTTGATTGGGGGTAAATTCATACCAATCTCTCTTGCCATAATAGATTACTTCAAAGTCGGTTTCGAGCTTCTTTCGTTGAATATCTGTCAACTACCGATTGACACGATACAAAATATTATGAATATTTACTCTATTCAATGACTTCAAACGCGATGTCGTGATACTGCTCCTCGCAAGGACGCTATCCTATTCGTGATTGAGACTGGGAGATACTTATTGCAATAGACCATCTCCTCATCCAAATGATCACACGGAGGATAATAAATACGAGAATAATAATGGGACGATATTTGATGGTTTGCACAACTTACGACGATATTGTACCTACCATACTGTTCTCAATATCTTTCAATCTATTTCACGACCAAACTTACCAGTCGTATGGATGCGAGTTGTCTTCAGTCTTTATGTTGTTTCGTAAGTTAGATTATTGAACGGGCTGGTCTTTTTCATCCCAAAGCGGGAACAAAATGCCTTCTACACTTCTGTATGTGTAGTGTTTATGGTTCTTTCTATGGTACCTACGTACCCGCCAGCTGACATTAGTTTAGCGATATTAAAATTATCCGCCGCAATATTCTTATTATAGGCCTTGTCGGATATGATAATATTGTTACTATTATTTAGCGAGTCCTACAGCATTAAGATTGCGGCCTATAGTATTGATATCACCAAACTAATCATATACCCGAACCTGTCATATCTGGGATTTTTCAATCAGTTTTATGGAACCAATAGCAATCTGAGTGGTTATTGGTTGAATGCATACCATATGAAGAAACGGAACTTGATAGGGGTTTTCACGCACGTTTCACGTAGTACAACTAAAACTAAAATAATACTTACTTCATGGATCTGTTTTGTGGAAGTCATTTTAAGTAGGTATTAAATTCTATTGTGTATTCAATATTGTTTTCTGTGACTTTGGGTTGTTCACTATTTACATTGTGTTTGTGTCGGTGTTTTGAGACATGGGACCCCTGTCTCATCCTGGAAGTTCCGCGTCATTTGGGTATATAAGTTACTAAACTAGTAAACCATCTATAAAATAAGTGGTGATCGGCGACTGGATTCTAATGCTTATATAGGATAGAATTTTTGAGCGATCTCTATTGATCTTTATTAGTCTTTATCGGGGATTGAGGTGACCCAGTCACTCGAGTTCGAGACTCACTATAGGTCTCAGGGTCGTCACCAACCCCCCCCCCCCCACCGCTTCTTCCACCATCCAAAATGTAACCATCCCAACATGCTGGTCCGCGCGTACATGGTGTTG
>JAZGVR010000218.1:0-10327 GCA_037356255.1 Thalassiosira tumida | reverse complement strand
ACCAAAACCCTCTAAACTAACTGTGTGTTATCCTCTTTAACTTGACCATTAACTGCAAGTGTTGGCCACGGTGGGCGGGGGGGGGGACCGGGGATTGGGAAGACGCATGGCAAACTTTGGCTCCAGGATGACACCAACTACCTTTCCATCCCATGGGTCCTCGTTCTTGTGCGGAACAGGCCGTCAACGCGGCGGTTGGGCTCGGACGACAACTGACCACACCAACCCTAGCCCCCACCATGATCCCAATGTTGACCAGAACGTCAACCACTACCACGACCACCCGGACTAGAACCACGACCACGACTACGACTTTGACCATGGCCACCCCAAATGCCACGACTACGGCCACGATCACGGCCACCACCATTAGCACGAGGCACGAGTACAAACATGGCCAGATCCACCACCACAACTACAAGCACGACGACCACCACCACTACAATAACGACCACGCGGACCACAACCAAAACAAAAGCCACCACGAAGACCACGGCCACGGCCACCACCACAAGCCCGACGCACAAGCAAAAACATTGCCACGGCCATAACAATGACCACAACCGCCATTATCACGACCACGACCCCCTAGACCATAACCACAGCCACCAGGAGAAGCAGAACCACGATCGCGTCCACGGCCACTACCACAACCACAACCACAACCACAATCACCACAACAAGGAGAACCACGGCCACGACTACGACCACGACCAGGGCCACCACTACAAGCATAAGGTACAAGTACAATCATGGCAATGGCCACGGCCACCACACCACTACCACAAGCAGGCACTCCTTGAGGCACCAGCGCTTGGAGGGCTTGCGTGATGATGCAGGATAAAGAACAAATAGCACTCGGAGGGGCAGCATGGCTGTCCGCGTGCACCGGATTCTTGGAGGTTCGTCGGAAGACGTAAGAGCAATGGCGACATCGTGACTCGTCCAGGACCAGGCAATGGCTGGAATGGTGTAGAGGAGGTGGTAATAGCCGAAGGGACGTCAAGTGTGAAAGAGACGGTAATGGATCACGGACGGGGTGAACAGATAACAACGACGTACATTGACTACGGCCACCATGACGCCGACGTTTACTGCCTATTCCATACCCATCAGAAACACAACCACACCCTGGCCATCACAACCCTGGTCACCACAACCACAACCACAACTATCTCCAACTCCACAACGCACACAACCACGGCCAACGCGATGCCCACAACCACCGCCAACTCCACGGTCACAAGCACGACCACCGCCACAAGCACGATATGGCCCTGGCTACAACAATCACCACAACTCTGTCAATCTTAGCCGCGGCCACAACCACTACCACAAACACAGCAACAAGCACCACCACGGCCACGGCCACGGCCACTAGTCAAACCGCAACCACGAGCACAACCACGGCCACAAGTACGACAACAACAACTACCGCGCTATGAGCAAGAGCAGGACCACGTCCCCGGCCACAACGATCACCACGACAACGGCAACCACCGTACGACCAGAAGCACTACCACGGCTATGGCCACGAGTACAACCACGGTCATGAATACCTCGATGCCTACAATCACCGCCAACTCCACAGTCATCACGACGCCCAAGACCACAGCCACCACAGCCACAGCAACCATAACCACAACCGCAATAATGCAGTTCTGGAGTATAAAGAAAAGAAGTAACAAAGGGTGTGAAACGTGAACCACAAGCACAACCACGACCACAAGCACAATCACGGTTAGAGCCACCACCAAGGCCGCAACCACGAGGTGAGCACGGCCACAACCACGGACCACGTCCACCAGGGTTACAACCACAACTGCATCTTATCCTCTTCTCTTCTTATCCTCTTATCCTCTTATCCTTTTCTTGTCGTTGTCTCGTCTCCGTGTCTTCGTGTCTCCTTGTCTCCTTGTCTCGTCTCATCTCCTGGGCTCTTTGTGTCTCTCCTCATCTTGCCTCATCTCTCCTCATCTGCTTGGCTCTCCTTGGCTCACTGGCTCTCCTCCTCTCGTTGGCTCTCCCCTCTCCACGTCTCTTCCCGGATCGCCCCTTCTATCCCCAGCTTGGACCCTGGCACATACTTTGGAACAGACTCTGGAACTGACCCCGGAATGAAAATGAAATGAAAATAAGAATTAGATAAAAATGAAATAAAATTAGAATGAATATTGAATGAGGATAAAATTGAAATGAAATGAAAACGAAATGAGAATGAAATAAAATGAAAATCAAGTGAAAATCAAGTGAAAATCAAACCCGATTCGCAACCCGTTCCCACGCCGCCGACGAAAAAACCGAGCGGAAGCGCGCCGCGTTCAACAACGACCGACGGCCCAACGACTCACCCCGCGGCCTCCCCATTAATTATTCATCATCGTCCATCATTCATCAGCATTTATCGTTCATCATTTTTGAAGGTTGTAAGGGGTGGAGAGGTGGAAGGAAGATGTGAGGAATGGCCGTCGATCCAAATCGCAAAATTTCTGTTTTTTTGCTTACCTCAATATTTTAGATAGGCCCAAAAGGCATAATTGAATGGTCTGCCACCGCCAGGGGTTATATTTGGTGAAGGGGGCAATCTACAGCGATGGGGGTGCACCAGCACCATGTTGGGAAAGGCATGGGAGGACGATGCCATGTAGATTCCGCATCATGGTGTGTGATGCCGCTCAGTGTACAGTAGTTGTGGTGTGCGCTTGAGCATTGCGCTTGTTTGTGGGCGTGGCCTGCGCGGTGTGACGTGCCCCACCGGAATATTACGGCCTGAGATGCTGTCTAGATGGTGAATACTGAGCCGCATGACGGAATATCAGGCTGATGCTTTCGTGGCGTGATTGGAAGTGGCGATTTCGTTTTTGTCGGTTTTTGTGACAACTGACAATAAAATCGAAGCGTGGAGTTCTGCTGGAGTTTTGACGCCTAACAGGCAAAAATATCCCAACGACGGACAGACGATCAGCCCGCCAAAAGTACTGTGTGTTTAAAACAGTGTTTCTGGAGAGTTTTGAGTTGGGGTGGCCACAGCCTCTTTGCCTTGGTCTCCTCAATACGGGATCCACACCACAGCATACACGCCACAGCATCCTTGCCTCCACGCCACGGCGTCCACGCCATGGCCTCCTTACGACAGTCTCCTTGATACGACCTCCACGCCATAGTCTTCTTGCCGCGGTCTTCTTGCCACTGCCTACTTTTTTCCTTGCCACGGCCTCCTTCCCTCCTTGCCATGGCCTCCTTGCCACAGCATACACGCCATGGTCTCCTTGTCACAACCTCCATGCCACGGCATCTTTACCTCCTCACCACGGCCTTTGAACAAGGCTGCCGCGCGAAAGGGCCAACGTGAAGGGCCGACGCGGCCAACCCAGAGGATTGGGCCAAGGCCAAAGACTAAAGCCGCAGACCAAGGGGGATGGCGTGAAACTGAGATGCCATTGAGGGGGCGATGAGTGGGTGACAGAGGCGACAGCGGATGCCATATTTGTGATTGCGTGGATCGCTGGGACCTAAATTTGACTTGGCCAAAATGCCAAGGCATATGTCAATTGGTGCACAGTGGGAGTTGGTGTATTAAAAACGAATGACAACCACCAATCAAAAATGGGCTTCAAGTAGGCACACCAACAATTTGTTGGCATGCCTACTTGAAGCCCATTCAAAAAGGTACCCAATGCCTTTCAAGAGAAAGGTGGGGTCCCCTTTCTTAGGGAAGGTGGTGTTGTCAACAAAATAGTGATTTGGACGTTGAGTGTCATGTCTATCATTTGATGATTTGGCCGTTCTATCTCAACACCTTCACAAGTTCATGAGGCATCAAGTTTCACTTCATTGGCAGTCAATCTGTATACTTTTTGCGGGCAAGAATTGGAGCATAGCCAAGACCCCCTACTACTATTAGTATGAGATATCTCTAAATTTCTCATATTATCTAACTGCAAGAACTCAACAAGCCAAACCTTTTGATGAATTGCTACATTCTTTCTCTACAACACTCCCCCCTTTCGACATTAGGTGTTATTCCAAAAAAGTAGAGGATGATGAGAAAGAAGAGAAAAAGAAGAAGAAGATGAAGATTATGTTCTTTTGCCACAAAACAGGGAGAGCTCAACTCTTCTAGCAAAGATTGGGTAATGCAAAATGTCTGTTTTTACGTGTGCGTACCTATTGCCAAGTGCACTCTATAGATCATTGCATGTACTTAGTTATAGCCCATGTCTAGTAGTTAAATAGAAAATAAAACACAAAACGATATCTTTAGTTGTAGATCATTACATGTACTTAGTTACAGCCCATACCCAGTAGTTAAACGGAAAGTGAAGCACAAAAACTATATCTTTGGCTGGACATATTCTGCCTGTAATAACGAACAATGGGTGTCCGCTGGAAGTTCCCGTCAGTTTGGTGCTCGGGGATCCACTTTTCTGCACCATATTGTACCTCTACGTAGTAAATCTTAGGTTTACACCATCTACCTTAGATTTGTGAACAAGAATTGGGGGTTGATTGTTTGTATCTATCATTAAACAATGGCTTTGCCCCCTAACGCTCCCCATTCTATGAAAAATACATTGGAAGGGACTTTGCCAAAAGTTAGTTGTGGATGGAAAGACCTTGTTTTTTGTGGGCGCTTAATTGTTTTGGCTTAGCACCATATTCCAATTATCCTGAAGGAGTGAAGTTCTACACCGATGTGGACCACAAACGTGGACCCTCAAGCAGGGCACCGGGCTTTGACCTAGATTAAGCTAGGTTTTATAATCCAGCGGACACCCATTATCCGTGCTATAATAGCCCTAAGAAGTAGTTGTACCAGCCAAGAGAAGTCTTGGTCCAACTTAGATAAGATGAGTTTTTTTTTTGCCAAGCTTTTTTCCCCTACTTTCCTCCTGTAAAGCAATGGGAAATTCAACATGACTCATTGTACTCTCAACTCTTGGTAGGCGTCCTCGGTATCATGACCGACCCTCATTACCTGCCACCGTTGAAGCAAATGTGTGAAAGATTGTTATCAAAGCTAGAAAGAGAATGAAAAGCCGTGGTGAAGATTTGTTCAGAAAAGAAGTGATCACTTTTTTTTTCAAGCTGTCAGAATTTAAAATCTCGAAGCATGTGAAGTTTGTATATAGATTTGTACTATTCTCACACTCTCTTGCAAAATAATCATGCGTTGTTGAAAAATGCAATAGAAAATATAATAGATACAATTCTAGCGTAAGAACCAATATTCATTGCTGTGTATCATACTGATCACAATTTGTGGCCGTCATCACGAGTCTAGGTTTTTAAGGTTGCGGTTGTGCATGTTGAATCTCCCTTGCAAGATTGAAAGTAGGTAGAATCGGTTGATTAGGCCAGTGTCTATCTCCCTCGTTTGTCAATGAAAGATCGTGTAGTTGAAGTTCTTGTTCTTTTGTTGCAGCAGTACCCCGCTTTGCTGTGGTTGTTATTGTTGTTGTTGCTGTTGCTGTTGCTGTTTTTGTTGCGCAGCAGCAGTATCATCCCGCGTTGCCACTTTTATTTTTGCTATTTTGTAGTTGTTGCAGCAGCATCCCGCTTTGCCGCAGGGCATCCTAAGCAGCCAAGGATTAATTGTGGCCACTCCTGGCCTTGGCTGTTGTCCAAATGCTCTCTGTATCATTGTCAGAGAGTCCATAGGAAGTCAAAACTTGCTTGAAATTACTGCTGAGCTTGAGGTGGTATGTATCGTTGTTGATGCTGTCATTGTTGCCGTTGTTGGTTTCATTTTCCTTTGGTATTGCCATCGCTACTACCAGTATTGTTGTTGCAGATGTAGCGGTTGCCCTTCTTCTTTGCTGCCAGCCATTACTCCCGCCCGTTGGGATAGTGGCGGACATACAAACCCTTGCTGTTGCAGTGTTGAGGACACTCCCATCAGGTCTGGTGCCCCTGGCCGTCTTGGTGTCACCCTCTTTTGTGAATTACCGATCCTTGACATTAATGCCCTTGTGGATTCCATTGCCAGGAGGAGCGCCACCAGTGCAACTACCATTGTTGTTCTTTTTTGCAATGTCTAGCCACTTGGTTACTATTTGAAGTGCGGTGATCAAGGCCACAATTTGGGCATCTCTTGGATCCAACTTGTTTTAAGTCTTCAAAGTCATCATGTCAGTGTACTGCTTTTTAGCCGCAGCAATTGTTATTTTGGAATTGTAAGACTTGTATTTGCTAGTGCGTGAGCTGTCCTCTTGCATGGCACGTTGCACTCAAGTATAAAAGCCTGAATATTTGGCAGGATTGAGGTAGTCAAAAATAGGGAGGGGAAGAGAATCACAAGTATTGCCACGCATGGTAATCGTGATGAGCGCATGCTCGATGGTTTGTATTGATGCCTTGGTGTTCTGTTGGTGCTCCGGGAGACGGCACGTCTGGATGATGGTTCTGAAAGTATCTGTGTCAACGATTATGTTCGGGTTGATCTCCTCTTGCAGCAACTTCAATATCATGAGGTCATGTAATCTTGTTAGGTTTTCCAAACCCCACCGGAGGTCTCTTAGTCAATTTCTACTCACAGTTGGTGCTGTAGGGGGGGACCCACCGCATGCCAAGCAACCAATGGAAAAAAACTCGCGAACCTGGGGAATATACAGGGACCACGAACCCACTATTGAAATTAATAAATGGTGACAGGATTTACGAGGGAATTTTATTTTTTTCATTTCAATTGAAGAATGAAAAGCGAGAATGATGTCAGAACTATTTTTCGTCTGATCACAATCTTTGCATTTGAGATGCCACCGTCTACATACCTAGCACATATGTACATGAGAACTACAATGACGCCGTTTGCAAGAAAAACTATACCAGCGGTTCAGCAAGCTGACTGTTTCTCAGAAAAATTGACATTTTTGCGCCATCCAATGCAAACTTATCGCATCCGGGTGCGATCTTCAAACCGTTCAGTTCAACGTTCAATCGAAAAAACCAACTAACGGAGAACGGAATGGTGAACAACAACCGAACAACAAATGAATCAAATGCCAACAGCCACCACGATACACAATCCATGATCGAACTGAACAACAATGCCAACACCATCTGCCCAATGCAGATCAACCCAATCATTGTTGTCCATCATGGTAAGGGATCGACCACATCTCACCCGTCTCTGAAAGCTCCTTACCAACCTTGCCGAGCAAATCACCTCCTGTCGCATTTTGATCATTGCCCCACGGCTTCAACGTTGGATTCAGCAAAGTCCGTCAGTTCTTCTTGTGTTTAATCACATCACACCCAACAACGCCACACATTACCAAACGCCGCCCGCCGCCACTCGCTCGTATTTGCCGCCGCCGCCGCTACCTATCCAGTTCCTCCAGATATCACACCTCACAGTTAATCTTCAAAAAGAAATTAGCCAAGAACAACGAAACAAACATGCACTTTGTGTTGTCCAACATTTGTCTGTCATCCACAACAAATATCACTGGGAATACAGTAATCTTCACAGGATCATCCGAAACTGTGGCTGGTGGGAGAATTATCAGTCGCAATAATATTTACCGTTGGCACTTGAGGGTTGGCTGTTGATTTGTCGTTGCTTCGGGGCATTTTAAATATAAAGCTTGGGTCAAGGGTCAATATGGGGAAACTCGTGGGAAGAAGGCTCGGATTTTTGGACAACGATGAAGATGCGGTAAAATCTATGCGAGAATAGTTGGGAGCTGTGATAAAAACTCAAACAGCTCGCAGAGGTACCAAAAATCAAGCAATTATGGCCTATGTTTCAGAGAGAGCTAAAGACAGGCCAAATATGCAACAGAAACTAAACTGAACAATCATTATGCAAGGACAATATTTTCAACACAAATAAAGTTGGAAGGTGATTTGTTAAGGTATTTTATTTATATTATTTCTCATAATTGATAAAAGATAAATATACATGCACGTTTGGACTAAATGTCAAAAGTAGGCTCAGTGCAATTCCCTTGTGGCATTGGGCTACATTTGCTTATTTCTTCTTTTTTATTTGCTCAGCCATGTGTCATCAAATCTGTACAATAAACTATTTCCAAGCGAAGAGAAATAAATAGTTGTTATTGTCGTAATAGTTACTACCTAGCGCTATCACATATGGTAGACATCTCTTGAGATGGGGGAGTGCAAGAATATTTGGCTTTGGGTTATGATGAGTATTACAATAATAATGATAACTAGTGGGTATCATAGTACACAAGGTCTACCATGTCCATACTCCACATTTCTTGCTTTACTATTTCAAATTATTGTTTCTAGAATAATCGTGTCTTCTAGTTCCGCCGTTGTCCTCGCACCACGCGTACTGGTCTGCGTTGATGCTCAACTATTTCAGCAAGGCTCCATTGAACCGTCCTCTGATGTAGCCTAAGAAAATTTCTGATTGGATGCGCAGTTGGAAGATTGGCCTGTCCAAGGGCATTTAACTAGGATTAATTTCTGAAACAGTTGATGCACGAGTTTTGCCTGAATGTTAGGCTTCGACTAAATCAGACCAGCTTGCATCCTGACCGTGTGCATGGTTATAGTGTTGGGGCTACGCAAGTGATTGGCATATACTGACAGCGAGCCATCATCTTAATAGCTTGCCGGAACATGAATAAGGCTATTTTAATGATAATCCTGGGAAGTTTTGATCAGTGCGGCCTTGATTGCAAGAGTATTCTCGGGCAAAAGATTAATGCGCTTGTCTCTATTGACTAGCGCAATTGCATTGAGAAACAGGTATTTGTCAAACTTGAGTCCAGGGAGGATTCCGGCTTCGTATGGGTTGATAATGTACGGATTTGGTTCTGGCGCATTTTGACCCGCGGGAGTTTGGTTTGAATTGCTTCGACCTTATCTCCTTTTGATTTGGTGCTGTTTGTTGTTGGGGAGCCATTTGGTGACTTGATTGAATGTTGACAGGAATTATGCTTTTTCCTCGATTGAATTGATTTACTTGCGTTGGAAGAAATGAAAATTGAACTATTGCGTTCTTCACTCATTTGAAGTCCAAAATTGAGCTAAAAATCCTGGACTTAGAAGAAAAGTGTCGTTCGGGTGCTTTTGTAGCAACTGCTGAAGATAATGTAGCCATGATAAACTGAAAACTTGCTTTCAGAGCTAGAAAGAGAAGGAAAAGCCATCGTGAAGATTTGTTCAGAAAAGAAGTGATTACTTTTATTTTCAAACTATTCAAGTTTAAAGAATTAAAGCATGTGAAGTGTGTACACAGATTTGTACTATTCTCACAACGCGGACACCTCATCCATAGGGTGGCCCTTCTCTCTACTTCCAGGTCTTCGTCGGTACGCTCATGCCTGGCAGCGCCGTTGCTCCGTCTTGTATCACACCAGTGGATTTGTTTGCCGCTGAGTATAGAAACACAAATGGCGACATCGTGGCGCTCACACCCTCAAGGACGGTGGGTGGCAACTCCCAGAAGCGCGGCCATTTGCTGATCACCGCTGGCACGCTTTGACTGTATCCTGCTTCATTTCAAGAAGAAGAGAATAAATGGGAAGATGGATAATGGGCATCATAGACGATGTGACCGCAGGCGATACTACCATGAACAATGCTATTGTTGGCAACGTGGCTGGGTATGATGGTGTCACCAATGGTGGTTCGATGTAAGACGGGAGTCGCGGACATGGTGCCGTGGATGATGGTGTTGCTAAGAATG
This sequence comes from Thalassiosira tumida, assembly GCA_037356255.1. Classification (NCBI taxonomy): domain Eukaryota; phylum Bacillariophyta; class Thalassiosirophyceae; order Thalassiosirales; family Thalassiosiraceae; genus Thalassiosira; species Thalassiosira tumida. The sequence goes on along the minus strand of JAZGVR010000218.1, from coordinate 660 downwards.
GGGTCGCCAATGATATTGTTGCGTCAACAATGGGTTCGAGGATGCTGGGTATTGCACCTATTTCAGCGTCAGCAGCGCTAGACATCATTGTCTTGATGAGCTGGGTAATGTTGAGTACCGCTCCGTTGTTTGCCAGGAGTGGCAAGTCATTTGATAAAGAAAAATATTGCCATTGCGCCTGTGTGGGTAAGGCCCACTTAAGTAGGATACGTCACTATGTACAGCAAGGATCGTGTCACTCTTGCAATGTGTGAGGACGGCATATGGATGGGTGGCCACGTAATTTATGAATTTTCTCACTTTTTATAGAGTATTTTCCGTTGGGGGGCTTGCTTGGAAGCTATGGTGCTTATGGCGGTTATCATGGTACCGTCAACTGCACGACCATAGTATAAGAAAGCACCTACAACTTGTTGGATAAATCTCTCTTCTTTCTTGTTGGTTGGTCGTGGTTTTTCTTCTTCTGATACATATTGCATCTTGGCGACATGGTTAGGTGTGACGTGGGTGTATGGTTAATCCCCAATCTTTGAGGTCCATGTATGCATGAATCATCGTAGGGCCTCTTCAACTTACCCTAGCATTGCTAAAAGGACTTCTCCCTTGACGTAATTCCAATCAAGTAAGAGGATTGCTGTGTAATTGGATCCTTCTTGATCT
>JAZGVR010000217.1:0-10316 GCA_037356255.1 Thalassiosira tumida | reverse complement strand
ATGACGCAGGGTTGTTTTCTAAATCAGTTTTACATCTGCTTTATACTAGATATTAGATGAATTTAACATACAGAAAGAAGGAATAAAAAATTGAGCATAATAATCTCAGTCGCAATTCTCGTAAACACGTCTAAAAAGACATATGAAGAGATGGAGGAAGGCCCGTGTCAGAAGGGTTGGGGTGGTTTAGAAGGAACACAGAGAGAAAATATTCCCTTACAACACTTATGCGACCCCCCCCCGAAACACCTCTACGGAAGTATTTGTACCACGCCTACAGAGGACAAGTGTGTCTGGGGAGGGGTGAGGGGAACTTTGTGTGCATGCAATATTATTGGAAATTTGCACCCAATGCTTTTGCGATGAAGGGATTGGGAAGGATTGGGGTACTTCTTGCACTTGTAAAATTGGGGCAAAACGCCGACTTGTTCCCTCAAATTCCCCCTTGAAACGCAAGAGCACAACAATTACACGCTCACATGCTCATACCTTCACAAAACAGGCTTTGCAGGGACTTTCTATTGGAAGATCAGCTGGCAAGACCGTGGTGCACGCTATTTTGTGTGAGAGTCTTGTAAGGATTTTGGATACAGATGTCAGCAAAAAGAGCCAGGCCTTTACCAATTTGACGTTAACTAGCAAAACGCTAGTTCAGTGCGTTCCCGCCATGAGCAAACGTTGTAGGGTCTAAAGCACTTCGTTCTTTGGGTAACCTTACACGAATGCTTGTAGTTTTGGGGTATCTAACGAGACGGAGTACTCCAAGTCCCTATGTCCCTGAAGGCCATACGAAAGAGAGCCAATCAAGCAGTTTCAAAACATAACCCCTCTTCAAAGCGGTAGGTCTCAAAACTGGATTCCTTTTAAAGATAGTCACTTAATATATTTTAATTATTTTTGAGCAATAAATACTCTTAAAGGCTTATGATTTGGGTTAATACAAAGGTGCTGATGAAATCAAGAAAGTATGCTTGTCAGAAGAAACCAAGCATTTCCAATCAATATTCCCACATGTTTCACTACTGTAGATCAATCAACATACAATAAACACCCCAAATCTGATTATTGGTGTCAATATTAAGGTGCTGACGAAGTCATGGCAAGTCATTCTTACCAGCAGAGACCAGGCACTTCTAATCAATATCCCAAATATGCAATTAAACCAGCTTGTGAAAGTTCACATCAATCTTGGAATAGTCTACACTGTAGTACCCATTAATGGTACTCTCCACAACAGCACTGTGTTCTAACTCTAACCAATCTTTGGCCATGACACCAAAGTAGATACTCTCAGTATCAAGGGTGCCATCAATGGCATCCTTGGCACCTTCACGATACTTGAAAGTGTAAGTTGGGATTCCCAAGGGAGACCTCCCAACATCATTGATGTATTTTTGAGTCGTTTATCAGACCAGCAAAACATAATGCATGCTATTGCTAGACGAACCCATACGCCCTCCTCCTGGTGCACACGTAGATAAGAGTTTGGAATGCCTCCCTTGATATCAGCAATTTCCTTTCCAATTTCAGCATTGCATGCTTTGCTTGATTCCATAAAGTAGTGGATGCTCGCCTCAGCCTCAGCCCAGCTTTCTTTCGAAGCCTTGGCGTAAGGAGTCTGTTCCACGGGAACAATTTCCTTTGTCTCTTTCGCTTTATCCACAGCAAGAGTAATTGAAATATGGCTGCAAAGGTAGTTGGAGATCGCCCCTTTAGGTTGGTTATCAATGATCTTAACAACTTCTTTGTATGCATTATCGACAAACCATTTTTCACACCCCAGAGTGCAATACATCTTCGGGTTTTTCAATACTTTCCTCATCTATATAGCGTAGATAAATATAACGTGACTGACAGGGTTAGCTACTTAGAGTGGTCACTGGAAGAACTATCCTGCACACAAGCAGACTCACCGGGCCTGACAACATTTTGAATGTCAGGGTTGGGGTTAGGGTTACCCCCAACCCTAACCCTAACGAATTTCTGCACCTTGACCTTATCCACCTGCATTACTATTGTTGGGCGAACCAGAAACTAAATGAGGATTGAGGTTAGTCTTTCGATCGATATCTACGGCCTTGGCATGAGATGTAAGTGAGTTCACAACCACGGGATGTAGGAAGAGAGATGAGCATCAGTGCTTGGTTTACGGATATGGGAATGGGTTAAAACTACAAATGAACATAAATAATAGTCAAACTGTTTTTACACTTACGTTGCTGGGGGCCAAGTTTTCCTCAACAGCATCAATTGGCGATTTGTCTTGATCGACATTGCCTGTGGTGGAGGCAGTGACTTTGGCTTCGCTTCTAGTCTTGTTGGAAAAAGGTGATTGCAATAACTGTGGTAAAAATCTTCATGTTTGTTTGTTTTGGCAGTTTGTATTAGAAAGAACTTAAATAATTTATGGGAATATTAGGTTATGCATGTTTCGATAAGTGTATATACCTAGGTAGCTTCGCCCTACTAGCTATTATTGTTAAATTTGTTTTTTTTAGTGAAATCTCAAAGCAGTCCTGTAGTTTGGTGCTCACCTTGTTTACATTTACTCGTTATTAGCAACTACATTATTTACTCTGTATCAATGTGTTAGTATTAATTCCCCAGTGTCGATGATTGTATTGGATCTTCGGAGACTTCAAGGAACTTCAATGGCAGCTGTTTGCATTTGGTTTGATATTCTTTTAATGATGTCTGATTTTGCTGAAGCCTTGGAGAATGAATGGGAAAAGAATGCCATGTGCTAGGCAGAGTTCGTGAGAGTATTACATGATAACTGGGATAACCAGGTAGGAAAAATCCCAGTTCATGGACTTAGCAAGTCAGGATATGTACAAAGAAGGAATCATGTTCAAAATCATGCATATACTATATTTGGATAAAAGAGCTTTCATTTTTGAATCACGTGTAGACTTGTTCAAGGGTGTGAATTTGATTGATTCACTTTTCCAAACAATTGGAATGGAAATGCATGTCAGGAGAAATGAGAAAGCATCTATAATATAATGCATTATGTTCCCCCCCCAGGTTTCCTAAAGCAAGATGCCATCGAGGGAGAAAATCATTCCAACGCCCACCCCTCCCTTAATAAGAGACACTCCTATTGTGGAAAACCCACCATTCCCGGGACACGCGCCACCAGAACCCGAAGGGCCTTGTGAACCAATTCCATCTTCTTGAGAACTAAATGAATGATTTTCCAAGGAAAAAAATTAGACAAAAGGGAAGAAACCTTACAGGCAAATACCAAAGGACATCCGTGAAAATTTTCTCTACAATATCCGCCAAGAGACACAAAGATCAGAACTTGGTGATGGCCACGTCGAGTTCACCAAACACTTTCAGTGTCTAGGCTCTTTTGTATCATACAACCTCAAGGAAAATTTTGGGATTAGCAAGATATTCACAAAGGCCTTCCAAAACATGGGTATGTTGAAGAACGTGTGGGACGACCCACATATTGACCTTTACTCCAAATATCTCTTTTCAATTCCAATACCACTAAACCTACTATTATGGGGTTGCGAGGGCTGGGCACTAAAACAAACTTCGATTCTCAACATAAATATTTTCATACACCAATCCATGTGACACATCATTGACATCAACACGAACCAGGTTAAAAAAAAGAATATTCCAAATGAGAAACTCAGAGCAATGTTCTACAATATCTCAGATGCACATAGATTAATTGCTATGGAACGACCAAATTTCATTGGGAAGTTGTGAGAAGGGAAGATTCATTCTTTCCTGAACAACTTCTCACAGCTTGGGTCAACCATACATGCAAGGCCGAAGGAGTTCTCACTACTAACAATAAGTCATTAGCCGTAGTCTATGTTTGGTCCCTCTTTTAGGGATCAAACTCTGTTTATGCGCGGCCTCAAATTTCCCACCAATCTACGATCCTAAAAAAAGGATCAGAACTTGACTGGTACTCGATTTACCAATACTCGTATGAGATTCATGCCATCCTTGATATCCTGTTATGCTGTTAACGCATCTAGCAAGGTACTTTACTGGTTTCTTGCCCGATTATTGCTCGTCATAAATCCAAAACTGAAGGCCTTGTTTGTCTTGGCCTCATCCAATATCATCTTTGAGTTGTTTCATCCACCTATCAAAATGGCGCGAAAGGTTCTGCGTATTCCTACGCTGAAAAACCAATTTTGTACCAGCCAATGTTTGATCCCTTTTTTAGGGATCAAACATATTTCCAAAAATCCGTGACCAAAGCAAGAACAAACCTCCACACTAGACCATGACCAAATAGCAACCGACGGCCAAATACCATTAATGTGATGCTCAATTTGTTGAGTATTTGTTATAAGCTCGCTATGGATGTCTTACTTGAGTTCAATGAGGTAGTACAACGTAGCCTTATTTTTACTTCAAATATGTAAGTTTGATCCCTTTTTTTTATCCCTCTTTTTTTGGCTCGACTGCGGTTAGTGAAAGCCCTCAAACTTCTTTACCCACCCACCAAATACCGTACAAACGAAGACGGTCAGCTATGTAAGGATAAAAATGGCAAGCAGATTCCAGAAACAGTTTTACATGGGCCAATTTGGATCTCTAACATACTTGTTCAAGGATGCGATGGATAAGAAAATATGGTCCTGGATGATTGAAAGCAAATAATGATTACCCCATCTGGACCTCCCCGGATCTTTCCCCCGAGCCCTCTCAGTTCTCAAATGAGAAACCCAGAGCAATGTTCTACAATACCCCAGATGCATATATATTAACTGCTGTGAAACAGATAAATTTCATTTGGGGAATTACAAGAAGGGAAGATTCATTCTTTCCTGAACAACTTATCACAGCTTGGGTCAACCATAAACGCAAGGCCGGAGGTGTTCTCACTAAAAAAAAAACACGTCATTGGCCATTATGATCGTGATTGTGATGTTGAATGGCGGGGGGGGGGTAAGCTCAGAGTGAATGTTTGTTACTGCGGGGAAGGGGAAGAAAAAAATGGCTCAGAGTAGAAATCATGCAGTTTTTTGTGAATGGTCGTTTTTACTCTTTTTATTTGGAAATACAGTGTATTGATGGAATAGTACGAAGTAAGTTTAAGAGAAGACTCCAATTCCAATTCTACAAAAAAATACAAAGTATGCTCTTGGGTGGTGATGCAGGGTGAGGCGTGAGGGGTGATCTCAAGGAGAGGAGGCTTATGCTTGTCTTGTTGGATTGTTATTTTTATTGTACCCTTGCTCTGCTTTATACAATCATTCCTGCCAAATAATATACCCAAATAATTGCTGAGTCGTAAGGTTGAGTTTTCACCGGCGTGCGTCAATCCTGCATAATCAGGATCTGTCTACATGCTAGAACAATTGGAAATTTAGGAAAGTAAATATATACGAGGACTTTCCCATTGGTTTGAAATATTTTGTGTCTACAAAGTTAAGCAATGACAACTTCGATTTAATACTATCTAGATTAGTTCGGCGCACTCCTTGCAAAGATGTGCGCTAAGGTATTTATAAGTATTCCGAAGTTGGACATTTGCTTCGCAATTTTGCACACAGAATATAGGGTGTCAAAGAAAAAGCAATCCTATGATTCAGTGGGCGAGAAGAGAAGTAGTGGATGTGTGATTTGTTATGGGTGTGTTTACTTTTCATTTTGTTGATGTACAAAGCACTAATCTAAAACATCACAAAATCACCATCCTACTCGGATGTACCCATTGTACCGTGTTTGCCAAGATAGAAAATTTAGAACCACAGTATTATTGAACATACGTAAAATCAAGCTTCGTTAGTATACTAGTATTATTTAGAGATTGCTCTAACTTGTTACGTATATAAGTAGATATATGAAGCTTAAATCCCAAACTCAGCAAATTTTCAGCAAAAGCTGATGATAAAACATTAATCAGCTTTTGCTCAAACGACCAACGTGTTACGACGGTAGTTCTTCAGCAAACCTTTCAGCGAATGCCATCTTAGAAAATACAAAATAAGGAAAAGATTACTAGTAGTATTATACTATTCCTACAAGGGTGGCCGATGGATACAAAATATCTTTGCTTTTGATGACAACTTTTTCAGCGAGACAAAGTTGAGCGAGCCACATCGCGGCTTTTGGTGCCCATCATTGTATCTACTAGTTAAAGTACATAAATACTTAGGTAGTTGCAAAGATATTTCCGGGACGGTACATATTTGCTTAGGAGTAAAGTAACAAATATTTAGACTTCTATATCATTTGCTAGAGATTAGGAAGATTCTCAGATCTTTTTTCATGAGATAGCCTTTTCAGTTGTGGTATTTGTTTATGGGAAATGTATTTGTTTGGTGCTTTTATCGACGGGTGAAAGAATTGGCAGAGAGAGAAGCTAGGGGCAGTGGGATTTGGGATTGTGATTGTGGTGTTAAGTGGCGGGGTGGGGTAGGTTGAAGAGGACATGTGCTGATGGGGAGGAGAGGGGGAAGACAAACACATCTTAGAGTAGTAATCATGCAGTTTTTTGTGAATGGTCATTTTTACTCTTTGTATTTGCAAGAACAATGTATTGATGGGATAGTACGAAGAAAATTCAAGAATAGATTACAATTACAATTCTACAAAAAATCACAAAGTATGTTAATTGGTGGTGATGCAGGGGTGGGGGTGGGAAGCGGGACCCCAAGGAGACAAGGATTATGTTTGTCTTGTTGGGTGGTGGTATTTATCGTACCCTTGCTCTGCTTGAGAAACCAATACTTGATTTCTACATGATTTTATGCGCCTGCTAAATAATATACCTAAATAATTATTCAGTTGTAACGGTAATTTTTGACTGGCGTGCGTCAATCCTGCATAATCAGGATCTGTCTACATGTTGGATCAATTGGAAGTTTAACAAATTAATATATACTAGGACTTCCTCATTGGTTAGAAAGATTTTTTGTCTACAAAGTGAAACAATGAAGACTTCTATTTCCCACTATCTAGATTAGTTTGGCGCACTCCTTGCAAAAATTAATGTGCTCTAAGGTATTTGCAACTATTTGTAAATTGGACATTTGCTGCACAATTTTTCACACAAAATGGAGGGTATCAAAGAAAAAGCAATCATACATTTTAGTAGGGGGGAAGAGAATTAGTGGATGTGCGGTTTGTGATGGGTGTGTTTACATTTTCTGTTGAGATTTACAAATCACTAAGTTCATACATCACAAAAACACCAACATACTGGTATGTACCTCTTGTACCGTGTTCGCAACGATAGCGAATTAAGAATCACAGTAATATTGAACATACGTAAAAATAAGCCTCGTGAGCACACAACAGTTATTTAGAGATTGCTCTAACTTGTCGCGTAAATACGTAGATATACGAAGCTTAAATCCCAAACTCAGCAGATTCTCAGCAAAAGCCGTTGACAAAACATTAATCAGCTTTTGCTGAAATGACCAATGTGTTACGACGGTAGTTCTTCAGCAAAACTTTCAGCAAATACCATTTTATGAAAACTAAAATAAGGACAAAATTACTAGCAGTATTATACTTTTTCCTGCAGGGGTGGCCGATGGATACAAATAGCTTTGCCTTTGATGAACACTTGTTTCAGCAAAATAAACATGAACTAGCGACATCGCGGCTTTTGGTGCCGATCATTGTATCTACTAGTTAAAGTACATAAGTACTTACGTACTTAAACATGTATTCTCTTGACGGTACATATTTGCTTAGGAGTAAAGTAACAAATATTTAGACTTCTATATTATTTGCTAGATATTAAGAAGATACCGAGATTTTTTTCATGAGATAGCCTTTCCAGTGCTGCATTTTGTTTATAGGAAATGTATTTGTTTGGTGCTTTTATCGATGAGCAGAAGAAGTGGTAGAGAGAGAAGCTAGGGGCAGTGGGATTTATGATTACGATTGTGATGTTGAGTGTTGGTGGGGGGTAGCTTAGAGTGGATATGTGCTGCTGGTGAGAAGAGGGGGGAGACAGACATGTATTAGAGTAGCAATCATTCAGTTTTTTGTGAATGGTCATTTTTACTCTTTGTATTTGCAAGTACAATGTATTAATGGGAGAGTACAAAAAACATTTATGAAAAGATTCCAATTCCAATGCTACAGAAAAATACAAAGTATGTTATTGGGTGGTGATGCAGGGTGGAGTGGGAAGAGTGACGTATCTATCGTACCCTTGCCCTGCTTTAGATACTAATACTTGATTTCTATTTGATTTTATGCGCCTGCCAAACTATATACCTAAATAATTTTCAGTTGTAACGGCAAGTTTTGACCGGCATGCGTCAATCATGCATAATTAGGATCTGTCTACATGTTGGATCGATTGGAAGTTTAACAAATTAATATATACTAGGACTTCCGCATTGGCTGAAAAGATGTTTTGTCTAAAAAGTTAAGCAATGAAGACTTCTATTTCCTCTATCTAGACTAGTTTGGCGCACTCCTTGCAAAGAGTAATGTGCTCTAAGGTATTTGTAACTATTCTTAAGTTGGAAATTTGCTGCACAATTTTGCACACAAATGTAGGGTATCAGAGAAAAAGCAACGATATAGTTTAGCGGGGGGGAAGAGAATTAGTGGATATGCGGTTTGTGATGGGTGTGTTTACATTTAATTTTGAGATTTACAAATCACTAAGTTCATACACCACAAAAACACCAACATACTTGTATGTATCTCTTGTACCGTGTTTGCTGTGATAGCAAATTTAGAATCACAGTACTATTGAACATACACAAAAATAAGCCTCGTAAGCATACACCAGTTATTTAGAGATTACTCTAACTTGTTACGTATATAAGTAGATACACGAAGCTTAAGTCCCAAACTAGCCGTTGATAAAACATTTATCAACTTTTGCTGAAACGAACAACGTGTTACGAAAGTAGTTCTTCAGCAAAACTTTCAGTAAATACCATCTTATGAAAAATAAAATAAGGACAAAATTACTAGCAGTAATATACTTTTTTCTGCAGGGGTGGCCGATGGATACAAAATATCTTTGCTTTTGATGAAAACTTGTTTTAACAAAACAAACACGATTGAGCAACATTGCGGCTCTTGGTCCCCATCATTGTATCTACGAGCCAAAGTATATAAGTACCTAGGTAGTTGCAAAGATATTTCTGGGACGGTTCATATTTGCTTAGGAGTAAAGTAACAAATATTTAGACTTCCATATTATTTGCTAGAGATTAGGAAGATTCTCAGATTTTTTTCATGAGATAGCCTTTTCAGTGCTGCAATTTGTTTATGGGAAATATATTTGTGTGGTGCTTTTATCAATAGGTGGAGGAAGCGGCAGAGAGAGAAGCTATGGGCAGTGGGATTTATGATCGTGATTGTGATGTTGAGTGTTGGTGGGGGGTAGCTTAGAGTGGACATGTGCTGCTGGGGAGAAGCGGGGGAAGACAAACACATCTTAGATTACAAATCATACAGTTTTTTGTGAATGGTTATTTTTACTCTTTGTATTCACAAGTACAATGTATTGATGGGATAGTACGAAGAAAATTCAAGAAAAGATTCCAATTCCAATACTACCTCTTCTCGGGGCTGATCAAGAATTGTTGCTATGCCACATTTGATGAAGCGTGGTACAGTGAATCATTGCTCTTACCAGCGGCACAACTCATCCATGACCTTGGCCTGGTTGTCGACTTGGATCTTATCCATGACGCACCACCTAGCCTGCTGAACCCCCCCCCCCATCCCCACTAGATGCCTCCCGCCCAAGCTCAAGCCTCTTACCGCCCATTTCCTCCCCTTGCCTTTGCTCCTCACGGAATCCCCGCCGTCAATCGCCACACGGGCAGCCAGAATGACAAGGGAACAACGATGGGATCGGTTACAAGACCCGTACAAGAACACTGTCCTGGCCGGTGTGAACCCGGATGGTTCTGGGGTGGAATGCTATAACAGTACCAAGAGCGATATCACACAAGTCTTCTTCTCTCCAAACCCATACCACAATGCCGTGGAGGAGACCATCGACCTCCGCCGTTATGTCACGTTTAACAAGCACGCTGCAGGCATGGTGTTCCGTGACATCAACGGCCGCCTTATCCTAGCAGATGTCCTGAAGAGCTCCCCTGTAGCGTGAATACCCTGTTGGCGCACAAAAATTTGAGGGGCATGGCTTGTTAAAGTTGGCCCACACCCTGTTGATACTTCTGATCAGGTGGAAACGGCATTCAAGACCCTCATTCAGGACGGACGCCTTTTGTGCCTCCTGACCTACTCCCACCCAGAGATTGCCCATGGGATCACTAACAATAGTATCCCTCAAGTCAACTCGGACCAACTCAATTCACGCCACATGTTGGAGGTCAAGA
>JAZGVR010000216.1:0-10350 GCA_037356255.1 Thalassiosira tumida | reverse complement strand
ACTCAGTGGGTGAAATGTTCAACATGCACACTTCTCCCGGACCAAACATTGCTCGGTGCATGATCAGCGATCTGATCATTCCCGATCCAACATCACTGCAACCGTCAGTGGACCGGATGTGACGGAAACCTTTGACAGGCACTCCCATGAGCAATCACCTCACTCAGGGAATCCAAGCAGTGCATTCCGATATTTGAAGGTTGGGTGATCACCTGTTGTTTTTGCGAGCTGAGAGACAGGGCGTAATTCTGAGCCATGCCAAACGGTTGAACCTTTCTGTGCTTCCAAAACTTCAGCCATGTTGCATTTGTGTTTCTTCAACAAAGCGGTGTTGTGCTTGATGTCGTCCTTCTCTGTGCTGAAACAAAACTTGGGCTTGGTCGGCACTGGGCAACCCGCCTCGGCCACCTGCTTGATTTCACTGATCCAGTCTGAGCTTGCTTGAAAGTTGTCGTCTGGTCCCAACAGTCTGCAGGGAAAGAATGCTTCCGCACTCTCCGGCAAGCACTTGCCAATCATGTTCTTGTCTTCTTGGTCAGCTCTCCTGATTTGGTTGTTGTTTCTGTCTCTCGCAGCTTCCAGCGCCGGGTCTGTTTTGCACTTGCTTTCCTGGCAGTCCAATCTTGTCCGTGAGCCTTTGACTTCTTCGTCGGAGTCAGAGTCTTTGCTGTCGTCAAAGGGCATCACTGCAGGTACCACACAGCTGCCCACAGAGTTTTCCTCGTCATCATCTAGCTTCAGATCCGAGTCTGACAGATTTTCTGGGAGGCTCCACCGGCATCTCTGGGTCCGTCGACCGCGTCTGCTGGTGGCTGTGGTCTCCTTCTTGTTCTTCTTCTGGGAACTGGGACGCTCGTGGTCTGCGTCCCTCTCGTCGTGCCCTAGGATCACAAAATCCTTTGCTCTCTTTCTCCTCTCAACCCTCGCTGTCTTTGTCACCTCTCTCGCTTGTGGGAATCTAACAACTGGTCTGTGGTTCCTCTTGGGATCCACATGGGCGTTCTGCACCTCCTCCTCTGGGGTGACTGCCTGACCCTGCTGCTCTTGGTCCTTTCCCTCTCTGCGTTTTTTTGAGTGGTTGATCATGGGGCGGCTTCTGTCTGTGGGCTTCTTAGACACGACTCTCATCTCAGAACAACCAGAGTCACGCGACAGAGAAACAGGCAATAGTCGAGGCCTGGGGCCAGACTTTTCAGTCTCCCTTGGCCTCCCTGGAGGTTTTATCGTTTCCCTTGGTCTCATTTCCCTGGGGGTTGCTGATTTGTCAATGAAACAACCAGAGTCACGCGACAGAGAAACAGGCAACAGTCAAGGCCTGGGGTTGGACTTTTCAGTCTCCCTTGGCCTCCCTGGAGATTTCCTCGTTTTTCTGGATCTCGTTTCCCTGGATGCTCGGGTTGCCTTGTCCACAGAACTTGCCTTCTTTGAGGTCCTCTGTCCCACAGCTGATCTGATGTTTGTCTTGGGCTCCGTCTCTGTGTTCTGGCGTCACTTCTGAGACCCCACAAACACTTGTTCTAGCTTCTGCGACACGTCAGCTTCTAGCTCCTTGGCTCGTTGGTGAGAGTCCCAGCAACATTTATCCAGCCTGCATCTGCCGTTCCCAAAGCAGAAGAGGCACGCTAGTTTCATTTCTCGGGTGTGGTGGTGCTTGATCATTGGCAGGCCTTCTCTCTTGCCGCCTTCTGCGCCAAATTCCTTCGCAATGTGTTTTTCTTTTGGAGGTTTCCAAGCGGCCACTGGTGAAGGGTCTTTCTCCATCCACGCGGGTCCTTTGGGCTTGTCTTGGTTACTCCCTGCTCCGTCATTTTCTCTTCCTCCATTTCTGCTTCCTCTGCGACCTCCTTCAGTTTCTGCTGGCCGTGACTTGGTGGGCTTCAGGCAGCTTGAGATTGGCAGGCCAGGGACAGCGCCCATCTTCAAGAATGATTTCAACTCTTCGTCGATGAAGTCGTCCATGGAATTCTTCAAGCTCCTGGCCCTTCTGACGAGAGAGTTTTTCCATCTTGCCTTCTTGACCAGTTCCTTGCAGAAACACTGGAAGGCGCAGTCAAGGAGAAAAATGCATCTGGTCAAGAAAAGGGGGTCGTCTTTGTCAGCGTTGTGAAAAATTTGTCTGTGGGCTCTCATCAACTTCAGTCCATGGATTTGCTGCTGCCGTGTGTTTTCCCAACAACAACCTCAGCAATCTGATCATGACCGATGCTTGGGTGCCCGCTTCCGAGGTTGTCGTGGGAACTGCCCATCTCTCTTTTGCCAACAACTTGAGTGACTCGCCGGTGATCTTCCCATCGCCAAAGACTTCATTCAGGCGTTGTATCATATCGAACCCGAACTAATATGACACATCAAACCCGAACTGTCTCGCAAGCTGACAACTACACTTTTTAAGCTAGATACAGAAACAAATAAATCACAATCTTATTTGGAATAAAGTAATCCAAGAGTATGAACTCGATAATGACATCCACACCACAAGACAACAGTGTCTGCAGCAATTGCGCGGCAAGGAATATAACAAAACTATACGAAGCCGCAGCCACCGCTCTAAATAATATGAGCGTTTCTCTTATTTCCCAAGGCGCCTACAAACAAAGCCTTGCAACGCTTCGAGAAGCCATGCTCATATTGAGGGCTTCCTCATCACTTCAAAACACAGAACACACACAGTGTGAGACCAACTCATATTGTGATATTAATCAAATATTGCAACACGCGAAGCATCGCTTTGCACATCCAGAAATAGATGTCCCTGTATCATCGCAAACAACAACGAGAGTAAAGATTATCACTGTCTTAGACCAGTCACTAGGTTCCTTGATGCAAATTCGGAATGACCAGCAAGAAAGTTCATCCTGTTCATCATCGGTTGTCTGTATGCGGATCAAAGAACCTGCTGGTATTGAATACAGCAACATATCATCATCATCATCATCATCTCATTCGGACTCTTGTCTTTGTCGTGATGTCAGAGAAGACAGTAGCCTCGTGGAAATGGTAACTATCTTTCACAATGTTGCTATTGCGTATTGGGGCATGTCAAACATCCCCAAACTACCAATGCTACAGGCCAACAAGTTCCGCCAAAATGCGGTAAAGTTCCATAAAATCTCTCATGCCTTTGTAAAATCCACCTTTATTGCCGAGAAACAATGTCAATCGGACAACGACAGCACCACCAGCAACAAAAACAAGAACAGCAAGAACGCTGCGGCGACAAGGATTATTCTCGTCCCCTTTACCGTTGTGCAGCAAAGGATACGTTGTTTTACACAGGCAGGAACGGAACAACAGCAGGTACTAGTCACACCGTTGAGTGCTGAACTATCCCACATTCGATTTGCTTTGCGGCGGCAGTAGAAATTACCGAGCGATCGGTTGAAGAAGTACCAAGATGTAAATGCAGCACCTGCCGCATGATGAGAATGTTGACGTCGATCCACACTTTCTTTATTCTTAATATAATGTGTGTTAGTTATATACATGTATTAAAAAAAACTACAAGCAAATCATTCAGTATGTAGTTCATAAGACTATATCATCTTTTGTCATAGACATATGAGACGATCATGTAACCGAGAAAGAGCAGGGTACAACGAGGAAAGGAAAGCCTTTTTCTTCTCGGGAAGGAGTGAGAAAGCTGTATGCACAGCAAGGAATTGGACCTGAGTTGGAGTTACTGACTTCTCTCATTTGTGATACGAATACTATTTCACAACAACAACTTACGCCATACACTAGGAACGTTCGACGGTGCGCGTAGAAAAGGTTTATTTTGTTTAAATTAACGTTATTGTTTTGTTGTTCCCTGGTTTATTTTTCTCTTTAGAATAAGAACACATGGACTACCTAAGTGTCGAAACCAAAAGAAACAATAACGCAAAACAAGAAGCTTTAAATTAAATTAGCACTCTGGATTCTGTCATTCCAAGTTCCACATGAAGCTTTAGGGATCAAACAAATGACCTCCTGGGGGATGCACCTCCGTGGTGCATCCAATGATTCCTGATGGGGTGTTGGTGTGTTGAGTCACCTGGCCCCTGACAATGAAGGCACAACTAGCTCAAGGCATGCCTCTGCCTGTTCCAATCTGCTCCTTGACTTGTGGTCAGACGGCAGTTGCTGCGAATGGCAGGAAGCAGAAAATTTGGGTCCCGCGCTCCCGTGAACAAAACGGGACCCCTTTTCTCATGATGTCATTAATCAACCGAAAGACTGTCCCGTCACAGACTAGGAGTCCTCAAATCAATCTCCAAAATCAGACAGCACAAACTGTCGCTTCCCCCCCCCCTGACGTGAGATCCTCCCTTGAACTCCGGAGCATGTTCAACCAAACCAATGCGCAATTTGTCAAACAATGAAAGAGCTCTAGAAAATCTCAGTCAAGCGTCCAAAAGCTGGACGATTTCCATGTGGTGCTCGCGCATGGAGCGCCCTGGCCTCCTTCCCTTGGCCGCCTTCCATGACCTCCATTGTCCCATGAATTCAACATTGGTTGCCGAGACTCCTGCTTCTGATGCGCGGGTGACAGCTCCGCGCTTGAAGGAACAAAAACTGCCATGAACATTTGCCACGTCAGTTCCACGCAACAGTTGCATGTTCACTTCGACACGCGCAGTTTCCTAAGCCTGACAATCCTCGAGGACCTCGATGATGATCCCATTGCACAATCCTGATTCCACTTTTCTTCCTTCGTGATCCACAAACAAGGGGCCCCAAATCAAACCCTGCGCTTTTTGTCGCGCAACAATCCTGTCCAACCATTTCCTCGGTTCCAAGCCTGATGCAGTGACTTCCACCATGACTAAAAAGTGATGACGCTTGCCTTCTTCCCCCTTGAAACACCCTCAAAGAGGCAACACACAATGACTTCCCTTGGGGTGATTCCTTCCCTGATCAAGATGCTTTCAAGCGCCACCAAGATCGGCCTTGAACCCTTCATTTCTGCGAAGCTCATTCACATGTTCAAAAAACGCACGAGTTGCTGCGCCGAGCATGGCATCCTTGGACCGTTCGTCCACCGTTTCTTCCCACAAACGCTCCAACCGTTTCATCAAAATCAACATGACATCAATTGAGAATCCGAGCTGGGGTCGAACGTCCTGTCCCATCCTCTTCACCAATCCCCGGTCGAACCGCTTGTGCCATTCAGAATCCGTCGGGGACGAAGTCAGAAGAACAGACTCTCCCTTGTGATTCCTGCATGTCGATGAAACGTGCGCGCTTCCTGCTTGGGAAGCCATCCAAAGACTTGAACAGACAGATCTCAACTTCCGAACAGTGTCGTGCTGCTTGTGGTCCTTGTAGTGTTTTCCTTCCTCCAACGACGCCAACAAAACTTGCGCAGCCACCCCTTGACCAATGACGTCGGCCATGGGCATGGGACCCAATTCCGGACAGTGGCCGTCTTGATCAACGGACCGATCATGACCCAGTCCCTTCTTCAACAAGCGCAAGTTGTTTCGAACGGTGGAGGGTTCACGCAACCAAAGCGCATCCAAATTGGCACATCGGATGCAACAAAGACTTAGTTCATCCCCATCCATCTCCAAGGGGTCCCTCTTGTGGATGTTCCGAAACACACACAGATCGCACTGAAACAAAGACAAAAAATTGTCTCCATTTCTCCCCACCATGAATTGGTTTTCATCCCCTTTTTTCAGCCATTCGAAGCCGTCCACGTCATAGGGCTTGTTCACGTGGAACCTGACTTGGGTCGGGGGTCTGCAACAGTTCTCACACCATACTCGGCGGCAAGTGCGGGAGCCGCCCCGCGAAGACGCAAAGTTTGCGCAGAAGATGCCCTCCACCACTAGAATCCTCTTTCCACACCTTCCGCAATTCCCGGCCTGTTCTGACCAGTGCTGGGGAGCCACGAAGTTGCCGAGGTCTGCAACTCATAAAAAGAAAACAAAAAGCAATCATCAGTGGTTCATGCTGCAAAGATCGCCAAGCCAGAGCTCCGCCTGCAGGCAAGTGCAACACAATATCCGCAACCTTGCACAATTGACGCTGCCATTCTGGAGACATCAAACGAGGGCAAACAAAAATGTGCAACGACTCTTGGCGCTTGAGCCGGGCCTTCCGCAGCTCTTCCACCGCCGCACACGCAGCAGCTGGTGGCGGCTGCCAAATATGAGTTCCACTTCTCAAAGCGGGGTGCCAAAGCTTCTTTCCCATCTTGTTCCAACCGCAGATGTCATGGCCACGCAAGAACTAGTCCTTGAGTTCCAACACAATTGGGTTCCTGGGGTGCACCGCCTGGCGCAACCAAGCCACCAATTCAGGAGACCGATCCACGGCACCCTTGTGCAGCGGCACACAGCTCAAAAAGCTCTTCCCCACCATCACTCCCTCAAGCATGGTGCCTCTAGACAAACCATCGGTGCCTTGTTCAATCATGCGCGTTCCCGCAACATGAATCACAAGTGGTGAAAAATCATGAACCATTTCCAGGCGGCGCAATTGCAAAACCAGTTCAAACAATTTTTGGCTGGATGAGGTGCCCTTGTGCACAGCTGCCTCGGCCACCATGTTGTCAGTCATCAACATCAGTTCCGCATCCCGCAAGGAGCCTTGCTCCGCCTCAGCTTCAACGGCATCCACCAAATTTTCGAGCTCCCGATAATTTGAAGTGGAATCATCACAATCCAGTCCACAGCGACCAATGCGATGCGACATGAACTTCTTTGCCTCGTCGGAAACTTCACCGGAAGCTCTGCAAAGCGACGATCCGAAACCCTTGCCGCTGGCGTCCACAAACCCGCAAACAACCTCCACCTGTGTGGCCGTCCAAACCCGCCTCGGATGCGGCGTTTTCCTTGAAACAAAAGTTGCAGCGCAGCCACATCGTCTCGCAAATGAGGGACTGCCTTGACCAAGGCAGGTGGAGGAGCCCACATCCCATTCTTCCACCTGCCCTTTCCACCTTCTGATTTTGCTCAGTGCTCGCCCTTTCAATCAGGATCCTCTTTCCATTTCGGATCCTTCCAACCCTCCTCGTCTCTGCCCTCTCTCCACGAGTCCAATGTCAAGTGGAAACCTTTCAAGCAGGCACGCATACAAGGGCAAGTGCGCCCAACATAAACAAAAAAAAACCGATCCTTTTCCAACTCGGAATGTTCTGACGGGTCATCAGCAGCCACCTGTTGTTCCACCCTGGTCAATATTTTCTTGGTCTTCATCCAACGATCCTTTGCTGTAAAACCGTAAACTCCGGATGGTGAAGCCAACGCCACAGCACCGGCCCACGCGCCAGGTTGCTGACTCGGGAATCTTTGTTTGCGAGGAGCATCCTGAATCCCCAAATGCTGGGCGACTCGAGCCATTCTTGCCAACGCAGCTGCACCAAATAAAAACGAGAAAGGGACAATGCGAGCATCATCACAATAGGTGACATGATCACTGGCCTGGGTTCCGTCAGTCCGAATCTTGGACACCCGAGGAAGACAACAATTGTGTTCTTCATCTCCAGGCAAATTCAAGCGGACCTTTGCCCATTGAAAAGGCAAAGTTGAGTCTGCAGGGTTTCCTTTTATGATCTCGTCAGCCCACCCCAAAGATTGAGCAGCAACGCAAGGCGAAGGACAAAAGCCCATCATCATGCGGCCCCACCACTCGCAATTAAACTGCTTTTGTTCAGGATGCAAAGGAGCAAGGTCAACTCCTGCGAACGGCCGCAAATCTTGATGCAAAATAAAGTTTAAAAAGAACTCTCCAAAATCAAGATCACCCATCCAACTCTCAGACGTTAGCATGACGTGCATGGTGTCCACAGAAGGCACGTGCAAATTTGGCGCCCACACCATCGCGTTCAAACCCGACTTAGCAGCGTCATGCACCATTCGAATGTCGTCCACCTTCGCGACACCAAAATAATTGGTGAGATTGCAAACATCACCCGGCGTCACGCATCGCCTGTGTCTGACTTTGTCCAATTTCTCACGAATCTGATTGTGTTGCGTCTCGTCCGGGAAGTTCCCTTACTTGCGGGTTTTGCGGGGCAGCTCGCCAAGGACAAAGATTGGCACACCCTCCCGCGCTCGTTCTTGACACTCAGACATCAACCTCCAAAAGAACGGAGCAGATCCCGCCGTCCAATCCCAAAAACCAGTCTGGCCAACACGCCACAAACAATCTTCCAACGACTCAAGCTCACGCATCAAATCGGGGTGATTCCGTCCTGTCCCTGCTTTCAAATTGATCACAAGGTCGCAACAATCCCCGATGGTTTCTGTCTCATGCATGAAGGCAGGCATGGTCAATCCAATGTCTCTTCTCAACTTAGACACCAGACAATCGCGGGCTTCCCTGGCTGTGTTCCTTCTCCAAAAACGAATTTCCAGGTGTTGCATTGAGGCACAAGTCAAACTCCATTTCCAAAGTGACACCCCCGCAAGACAAGGAAAGAACTGACGCCGCAAATTTTCGTCCCACTTGGTCACAGCAACCGTGGCATCATCCGCCTTAGCAGCACGCACCGAAACCTCCTCCAAGGCCCGGATCAAATACGGTGGATGAACCACACCAGGCAAAATCTTCAACCCTGAAACTTCTCTGGCTTGCGTCACCTGACTCAGCAACATGGATCGAGAGACCATCAACACCTTGGCCGGTGTGGTCCGCAAGAAAGGCAAGTCAACAGCCAACACTCCGTCCCAACACTTGTGAAAGCGCACCAGAAAATCGCAAATGACAGCGAGCTCCTGATTGGTGATGAAACGCCTGACCTCCTTGCCCCTGGAAAACACCGAAGGACAACGCACTTCAAAATTGCCCACTCCAACAGGACCCAGACAGTCGGTGCCTGGGACCTTTGCCCATTCCTCCAATGACAACTCTCCCTGCTCCTGACCTGAATTCAAATCCGACAGCGCATCCGACAAGGTACGTCTGAACGGGTCCAGCTCAGGCGCCCACTCCTCTTCTTCTGTGGTTTTAGACTTGCCCACTCAAAACCGTCCAGTTGTCACTCCACCTGTGTCGACATGGTCCTCTGACCGCCAATTCAAGCCAGCCGCAGCCAATTGACTGCATAGTTGACTTCCCCCTTGCGCCCAACAAGTGGCCTAAACTTCTGCGTCCTTCAATGCGGAACACATTTCCTTGACGAAGTTGGGACTGCCCGACACGAGTGCCATCCTGCATTCTCTCAATCTAGGATCCGCCACACTCTCGACACTGTGAGCAACGGCCGGACCCAACCACTCTTGTTTTGCATTGTTTGCAACATGAGTTCCCCTGCGAACACCAATGGTTTCTGACACATGAGACCAAACCGGCCATGGCTCTTCAACGACAGCCACTGGTCCTTCACAAGGAGTTAGTTCTAACAAGCACCCGCTTTTTTCTACTTTGGGTTCTGCCTGCTCCAACCTTCTCCCCACCCCCAGGGACGGCCCGGGACCGAATTCGATTTGGTCCTGAGCCGTTCCCACGCCCTGCCACTTCTTGGCCTTGGCCATTTAAAGAGCCTCCTCAGCGGTCTTATTGGCGGCCTTGGCTGCACTCTGAGCTGACTGAGCAACGTTGCGCTGATTCGCAATGTCAATCTGCAGCTTCCTCACCAGCTTGGTGGTGGAGTGAGCGGTGAGGCACTTGACGAACTCCGACGAGATGGTGGGATGATTCTTGATCTCACAGCGACTGAATTCAAGTATGACTTCATGCGTCCGAAGCATGGTGTGCAAAACAAGAGCTGTGTTAGCCCTCTTGTCTCCCTGCGCGTTGAACAAACGCAGCGGACCTCGCACGGCGTGCAACTTCAACAACATGCCGGGAACTAACTGAGTCACCAAGTGTCATGACTCCTTGGGTTCGAACCTAGACGAATCCTTGAGCGTGCGAAAGGCGTTTGTCATGCACAAACAAACCATGCGCCAAAACTTCGAAGTGGCCGCTAGCATTGCCCGAGCCAGCTCTGCGGCCTTCTCCAATCCGCACACCGCCAAATCCTCTTCAATGAGCGAAGAAATGGTGTCCTCCAAGGTGTGTTGGCTCTCATTAAACAAGTCCAACAAGCCAGGTTTGGGATCAGTTTCGTTGGACAACGTCTGATCCCAATTGCACGCCTTCATGATGCTAGGCAAGCGCAAATCAATGGCCCCCGAAGCCGCTGCAAAATGTCCAAAAATGCTTGGAAAGACGCTCTTCCTGGCGTGGACAATGATGACTTCCGCCGGCCTCAACCCAGCCTTCTGCAGGTTAACAGCTTTGGGGTTAAGTCCATTCCTGGAAAAACCAGAAACCACGCTCGTACATTAGCTAGGTAGTTAGCTAGCTAAATAGTTTTTTCGCGCCATTTCCTATTTTAGCTAGTGCAACCTAGCAAATCACGAGGAAGCTAGAACC
>JAZGVR010000215.1:0-10333 GCA_037356255.1 Thalassiosira tumida | reverse complement strand
ATACACCACTGACGGAACGGGCCTAAGAGTGATATGGTGACGTTGACGGTATTCTGTCGCCGGCCATCGGCCATCCGTCAAACGCAAAACAAATACATACGTGATTTTCTAGGTACCAAAACGTACCAGCGCAGATGGCTTATTGAAGTACCTCTGTTGAAGCGCAGTATAAAAATAGATCCATATTGTGAAATTTTCAGGTGAAACGGATCAAAACTTTTTAAGTGGTTGAAGCGCGCAGCATAAAAATATCAACAATAATTCTCATTGAGAGCCAACGGACCAAGCATGCTAAAATGTCGAGCAACGAGGACAGCACCGGAAGAGGAGGAAAAGATGAAGAGGATTCAGCACCCTCTGATACCAAGGAAGGGAACGCGACAACTGGGAACAAAAAGGCTGAAGAGATTGAACCAGAGCCACTCGCCGGTCTGGTAGCTGCGGCTGGAAAACTTACAGCTGGCATGGAAACACTTGTCTCGGAATATTTATCCTCTATCAGGAAATCCAATCCAGATTATGACCCAAGCAAGAACTTTACGTGGGAGTATTTCTTCACGACGCACTACGGAATACTTCCTGATGACGCGCGCAAGTATGAGGAGGCCCTGATAGCTCACCGTTTGGATCCCTTGGATACTTTGTTTGAGTCTTTTGGGATCATTATTGAGTACGCACGCATTCCGATTGGCGACAAGCTTAAAATTTCTAAGACCTTAAGGCGAAGGAAAACGAGATAGAGAGTAAAGCAAAGAGAATGCAGGAAGCCAAGAAAGCCATCGGCTTGGAGAGTTACAATGACTTCCAAGCAAGCGGGATCATGGGTCTTACTGGCGGTGACTCTGAATACGACATCGATTATGGAATTGAACTATTTGAAGATCATATGGAGGAAATGAATCAAATGGTCAGCATTCAGATGATTAAGGACCCAAAATGTGTGGAGGGGTGTGCACTTGGAGCCTCTTTGGCAAGGCAAACCAATGATCCAACACTGAATTTCCTTCAATCTTTTGGTTACGATACCTTTGAATACACAAAGAACAAGACTGTGGTCGATACTGCCGTGCCTCGTCGGCCAACTTCCTCTGATCCTGTTGTCGAAAATCTTCTGCTCGGCAATATGACGGAGCGCCTCGAGTCGAATGAGTGCCCTCCGGACCATATGTATTCGTAATGGCTATAATTTGGACTGCAATTTTTGCAACGCTACCCTGCATCAACAATTGCGCCCTTGCAGCAGTCAAATGGTTCAGGTTTAAATGTATGTATAAGGTCATTAGTAAAAACAGTATTTGATCCAGAATCCTACTCTGGATGACAGCCCTGTTTTTGACAAGTTGTATTATCCAAACTTCCTCCAGCAGAAATGGGATAACATCCAATGCCTATATAATGCTACATTTGGAAGCCAGCTGGGAGCTTTGATGCGCGAGATATGAGATGTCATCTTCCAAGTATGTTACTCACTTTCAGGCAAACCATTCCAAATGATTTCATCCCGCAACCAGACCAACACCAACTTCGTTTATAAACATAACCAGTACGGTAGCCAACCTATGACGCATGATCTAAATAGCCATGGCAACACAAGGCTCACAATGCAACAATTGAAGATTATCCGCATGATGAATCCGTGATGACCTATGCAGATTGACTCTAGAAGCTAGAATCAAGCTAAAAACTACCTCTATTTCTTCTTTTGTTCAATGATGATATGAAACCCTTGAGCGGAAACAAAAATCATCTATCTTTCTTCTAGCTCTGGTTTTGCTGCTTGGTGGTATAAATGTCAGTGACATAGCTCTGGCAAACTGTTCGAGCTTCCTCACATGAAAACTTTCATCTGCTTCTTTTTCGTCATACCCCTGGCATCTTCAAACCAACTGACAGCTAAGGGCAATACTTTTGAATGCTCAAGAAATGATGTAGGTGATGATGATGGCACACTCTCGGGTTGCTTTTTTTTGCTTATTAGTAACACAACTCATTCCTAGTTGGGGAGAGAGGTAAATGAGTAGGTTTGGCTCTCCTAATTTGTGATAGGATAAGTATGTGGCATGTGTGTTTTTGGTGCATTACATAGGATTTTTGCTAAGCATCAATTCTAAGAAGATTGAGACGCCGCAGTTTGAAGTTCCCTACCAAATGATTTGCAATGACAGTTGTGCATACGCCAACCCAAGGACCCAAATAGTCAAACCAACACAAAAACACTCTTGTTCAGCTCAATGGAAGGTGTCTCTAGGCATTTAGATCATGATTTTGGGGGAGTATTAAATTTGCATCCCATTCTGAGAATCTTAACCCTCTAAACAGACTGAAAATCTGGCCATGGATATCTAGCAACTCGACATTAACTTCGGGTTCCCTAACTTTCTCCCCAACATCCCCAGTGGCAACCACAGACGCGAGAAAACTCGTTGGAAACCGTATTGCAAGCCTCCTCTTCCGGTTTGAGACGGAGCCAAATTTGAAGCTAGGCCATCCTTTCCAAACACTCCAGTGCCCGGCATACCGAATCCATCACCGCATCGGTGCACGCGTCGCAGTTGCAGCGGGGGGGCGGCGAGTCGGGGGCCGGCGGCGCCGGGACGGGCGCCGCGATCTCCCCCGTGCACTGGCAGAGGCCGCGGGCTTCCGCGCCGTCGCACGGCCGGTGCCGGCAGCCCCCGGCGCACGGAGCGCAGTAGAAGCCGGGCAGCTCCCGGGCGTCCCACGGCAGCTGCGTCTGCGGGGTCGCGGCGCAGCTCGGCGCGTCCAGGCGGCGTGGGCGCCTGGGCGGGCTCGTCTCCCCCGTCGCACGCGATCTCGTAGGCGATGCCGTCGACCACCCTGACCAGTTTTTCGAAATCGGAGACATTGTAGTGCGAACCGGAGCTGCTGAGATCGTTCATGTAAGTTCCGACATCGGATGGAGTCAGACCATTTATATCTCCTCCCGTCTGGTCAGGATTGATGAACGCGGTTTCAATCTTGGTTCCAGCTGTTTTTGCCGCAGTTGCCCTTGTGCTCTCCCATGTGCCACAGTCGTAGGCACGCCGGCGGTGACCAGCAGAATGGAATTTTCACCAGAACTGCCGACGAATGTTTTTTTGGCAGGCATCTTTTGCATCCCTGTGATTGGTCAATTCACCAGTGTAATTTAAGCTATTCAACACTGGTAAGACATCATCTCTAAGATTGGCCGCTATGGTTGCATTGTGGTAGAAAAGTATACCGGTGAGAACCTCTACTTGTTTTGCCCAAACTGTAGATGATTAATCCAATGGATGGCACTTGTGGAGAAATCCTCCACCAAGGCAAAGTGTTGGCAGCAAGTGTCCTCGTCAAGCCAATTATCTCTGCATTCAGATTGACACGACAGACATTGTTCTACAAACAAGAATACCACATTTAAAAATGAGACGGAACTCAAGGTTACAAAGGCACAAACAAAAAAGGTCAGCATGCAAGCCACTAACGAGCATCGCTGGAAATCGGAGAACACACCGAACCGCCCATGTCTAATGTGATGCAGATATTGGCCTCCCCCTTGCACTCATCCTCGATAAGCATGGGTGTCTCGTCGTCCCAGCACTGGGACTGGCATCCCCGGTCCCTCTCGTACCAGTCCGCGCCCGATCCGCAACGCCCGTCGGCGGAGCAGCGGTAGGTGCCGTGTCAGACCTGGCCGCCGTGCTCGGGGCCGCACCGCAGGCTCAGGCCGTCGACGTCGCTGACGGCCTAGCAGTCTCCGGAAGGGCAGCCAAAGTTGCACCACGCCCCGCCGTTGCCGCAGTATCCGAATGCGGAACAGCATAGATCGTCCGGGCAGAGCGCGTCGCCAAAGTCCTTGCCGCACCGTTCATCCTCTGTTGGTCACACGATTGATGAGACAAGATGGATAATGGGGAATATGACGAGTCGGCAAAACGAGTTACGTGAGTTCGAAAGTGACACCAATTACATAATTATGCCATGATGTGCCCCAATTGCGAGTCTCTCCCCACGTGGCATTGCACTGGGACTACTATCCGCTAATCATGGGGTCCTTGGCGAACATCTCGTTGTGATTGGCATAAATGAGCACATTCTTGCTTGTCTCCGTGGCCAGCCACCATTTCTTCTTGCAGGTGGTTGCATCATAGTCCAATTGGCACTGGATTGCCCTGCCGTTGATGTCGGCATCTCGCACCGCGTGTTTGATGAGGAGGCAGTAGGAGAAGCCGGTCATCCCCCTGTAATCGAACGGGCCGACGATTATCGACCCGGCGGTATTGGTGACGGGCGGCTCGTCGAGGGAGAACCGGAGCGCGATGTTTCCCTGGCCCGTGTTGTGGGCGGAAACATCGAGGACGACGCCCCCGTTGATGGGAAAGGAGTCGGTGCCCGCGATGGTTCCGTCGGTGGTGGCGCCCTCCACCGGGATCGGTTCCGGTTCGACCACGAGGGGCGGCCCTTCGAAGTTAAACGGCACCGCATCGATCGACTCCCGTCGTGCTTGTCGCAGCCGCATCCACAGCCGTGCCAGCTTCCGCTGCGCGTAGGTCGTTTTGACCCTCGCGCCCTCGAACGCTCCGGAGGCGGTTTCCTCGGCGGTGACGGGAGGGATCTCCGCTTGCTGTTCCCACGTGGCCTCGAGTCCGGAGCCCTGCCATTCGCTGCAAGCAATTATAACAAGTTGTAACATAAATAGATAAAAAAGCGACATGAGAAAACAAACCTGTAGAAGGAGGTTTCAGCCTCGCTAATATAAGATTGTTCAATAGTTCAATACAAAGCTACAAAGCTACAAACTTACAAACCGTAATAAACCCAGCCGTCTCCATCTCTCCCCAACACGATATCGTTATCGTCCATCGTAATGGCCACGGCGTTGTACCACTCGTCCGCGGCGCTCCGCTTGCCGATGATGCGCGTGCGGATGAACTTGTCCTCCTCGGCGAAAAGAGCGAGAATTTCCTCATCGACGAATTCCTCGCACTTGATCGCCGTCGTCGACCGGGCGCGGCATTCGGGCTACGCCTCCTTCGCGGTCTCGAGGAGCTGTGCGGCGTGGCGCGCAGCGCACGCGGTGACGGCGGGTGCGTCGAAATGGTTCAGTTGGAAAAGAGGCGCGAGTGAGGAAGGAAGAAAATGGCGGTGCCAAAAATGCACGCGCACAAAAAATGGGACTCTCACCCTGACTTCGATGTTCAGCCGCTTGACCCTGGTCACATGTTCCTCGGAGGGCCCGAAATTGCCAAACTGTTCCCACTCGTTTGAAAAGGCAAAATTGCTTCCTTCCAGCACGACGGTGTATATGTAAGTGACTACGGCGCTGAAAGCCGCCATGTAGAACAGGACGAAGGGGAACTTCCTCGTCTCATCGTCGACGTCATTGTTCGTCAGGGTAATCTGGTGGAACTTTGGGGTTGTTCATTGCCTCGATTGAATATTTATCTAATACGTAGCTCTAATACATTCTCTCGGAATGGTACATATGCAGAGACAGTTGTGTAGCATGCGTATAAAATGCGTCTAAATCATCCAGTTTATTGCCACAGTAAATAATTCCCAGATACAATACCTGAGGAAAATCTAAGGAAGTCTATTCAAAATATCAATGAATCCTTGGCAGCAAGTCATTTCATCCCAACCCAGTGCTTTCGATCTAGCTTCTTTTGCAATTTGTCTCAATGTGGGGTATCTTTCAAAGGACTCTGTCTCTTGTAAAGTATCCATCAGCAGCAACAACGACCGGATAGAATCAATTAGTGGTGCTTCGTAGTTACCACTTCCATTACTCGCCTCGGTCATTTTCTCTAGATCTACAGCAAAGCAAATGACACGGATCCAACCTTCCCTCCACTACTGACAATGGACGGGGCTCCAAAGGCAGCTGACTCAACAATTATCATGCCGTATACATCGTATAAACATGGCTGTAGAAGGTAAAAATAAGTCAGTGCTCTCTCTAAGGAGGGGGGGAAAGAACATTTCAAATTGATGACTTACATGGACATTGACTGCTGTGCGAGAAAACACCGCTCCAAGTTCTTCGGGTCCAAGGTGACGATCGATTATCACGTATGGCCAAGCCTCGGCCTCGTCAGAAGAGCACATTGATTGGAAACCATCCACTACTTTCTCCGCGTAGTCAGTAACACTTCTGGCGCCGCATATGATGGGGATCAGACAATTGCGTCTAAGAAAGTCCACGCCACCCAATTTTTGCAACAGGGTGACAAAGTGATGAGGTGATTTTTCGGGGGAGAGCCTCACCATGCAAGTTATGAACAGCCTTTGTTTATGCATCGAGGATGCCTTTTCAATGGCAAGTTTTACCTCTGGTGGTAGGTAGTGGTTCAAAGATCCCTTCTTTTCATTGGTGTGTGCAAGCTCCCAAAAATCTCCACGCAGTGGTGGATGCAGAATATTAATGTGTTTGTTTTTCATTTCAATTGGCTCACAATGTGAACTATCGTCCTCTATCAATCTCTGAATCATGAATTTGTCATGCTCAGAAAGACAAATGATCACGTTTGCTAAACGACAACAAAATTGTTCTTTTTCTCCATAAAATATTTGATCACTTTGTGCTGTCTCGTCGGATTGGCCAGTGTGCCCCCACGAAGACGAGGAGTAGACACGAAAATTGTAGTAGCAAATGTTGGCACTGCATGGTTGCCACGATGCGTCATCGCCGGTCGCACCATCTCGCGCGAGAGCGTGTCGGACATTTTCCCACGCCATCATTCCGTGCCAGTCGACGGCGACGACTTCCGTCGGCTGAAATTCCTCGACGTGGCTTGCAAACCCAAGGCGCTCGTCTCCGCACGCGGCTGCGTATTCTCGCCACGGTCCCGACCGATCCAATCGCTTCCTCCGACAACATCGGGGGATATTCACCGGCCATATTTCCAAATCGACGTCGACGGATGTCATGCAGACATCCTTCGGTATGCCGGGAGCGAACGGATCGGGCTTGGCGCAGATGACGCGAACGACGCAGTCCGCCCGACGGACGAGACTTGATACGAGGGAGTGCGCGAGGACACCATTCCCCAAGAAAGGGCTGAAGTTAAAATCAAGGCTGAAGAATAAGATGCGCGTTTTGGGGCTGGTTGTGACAATGGTTGTATCTATTGCTGACATCATCTTCTAATATCACCATCATGACCCTGACTGATTGGCATTGTCATCGTTTATCGTTTACCATGGGGTATGGTACCTATGAAACAATACCATGCGTACTTTAGTTTGATCATCAGATAGATAGGTAGGTAGAGTTGGGTAGAGTGGTTGCAAGATTCGGGTATACGATTCGTTTAGCGAAGACTATAGTATTAATATCGCTTAACTAATGGTATACCCGGATCTTTCTTAGGCCACGACAACTTAACCTTACAAAGATTATTTAAAAAAACCTCATTTAGCCAGATTTGAGACTTCTGGAACCCCGGGGAATTTTTAATCCCAGTCGTAGTAGCGTCTAACAAACGCGCACGTCATCGGTACACTCAGCGAGATATCCCAGAAGTCAAAGAAGAAGTGAATTTATTTTTGTTTTATTGGTTTGCATGTTGATATTACGAGTCACGAGGATTATGATTGCCTCATCTCAATATGATTCCACAACCACAACCTAGCTGATATAATAACATTAAAAAGGCAGCTTGACGTATACACTGGTAAAGCTAGTAATATCATACGGTTGGGGTAAAATGACACCGGGAGGGTTTTGACCCCCCCCCCCTCTCTGGTCACGGAATTTATAAGCTTTGTAAGATTAAGTTGTCGTGGCCTAATACTAATAAAAAACTTGTGCCTCGCATTCAAGGTTTGAGCGCGCTAATAATGACGAAGGCGTGTGTGTACCTACCCTAACATCTCAAAACTCACACGCAACCATGCATGGCGATCAACAACCCTGTTATTCAACATTAGACAAAAAATCATCGAGGTACTCCTACAGGCATCCGTTGCTGTTGAAGTGCCAGGGCATCCCTTCCTAATAATCCATATTCTTATTCAATATAAGCATTTTTGCATGACAAAATAACTAGGCCATGGCCATGATCCATGATAATATGTGCCCTCCCTCGGAAAACATTATAACGCTGCATCGTCAAAACACGGCAAATCATTGTGCGTCATTGCGAGGACGAAGAGCTCTGATTTTGTTACTGTTACCAATATTAACAGTATTGGTACTGGTCTATATTCAAATTCCTTCCATTTCGGGCCTTGATAAGAGAGCCAAAAGACAGGAACAACAACGGCAAAGGCATCCCGCAGCAATGAGGAGGCATGCAGGTGATTCCAATTCAGCATCCAGGAACGTTGGAAATTTGTCCCGTTTCATCACCGCCGAGAATCAAACAATTCCGATCGATGAACCTGCCAAGTGCATTACCAACTCTCCGGAATTGATCCGCGCATCCGGTGTGCATTGGCACGTGGAAGCGGCCGATGTCAACGTTTCAATCTACGGTCTCGGCTCAGGTTCACAAACGCTGGGGGTACACATCAAGTTTCTCGGCAACAACAATAGCGGGAGCTCCCCAGAAATAATGCAAAGGCACGTCGGCCGCACCGCGCTCATCGCACAGCAGCAGAAAACAATGCGCCCAGACGGCCATCCTCCTCTGATGACCGCCAAGCGCGACGGCGCTAGCGCGCCCGACTACGACAAGTACCTGGGCTGCGCCGCGGGACAATCGCCCAACGGCACGGCCATCGTGGTGGTCCAGAACTTCTACTGCGCCAACGTGTGGCACGCGCTGGCCAACCTCCACGGCGTGTGGCTGTTGCTCCGCGCCGCGCGGGTGGACCTCGTCGCCGTCGTCCTCCCGCGGGAGTACGGGACGCCGTTCGCGTCCCCACCAAAATACCTCGCATACATGCTGTACCCGCTCTTTTTGGAAATCCCTGATGGCGGCGACGGCGGACGGGCGGAAACACGCCATAGCCCGCCAGCGACGAATTGCTTCGAGCATATCCTGTTCATCGAAACATCCGGATATCAACCAGGACTGTACTGAGACCACTTATAGATGAGAGGGGAGATATCCTGCTCAAGATATTTGCTGTACAAGAAGATGCAATTTAAGTTTTATACTGAGGTTAAAAAAGCGGCAGACGAAGTTTTCACAAATTTGGGATTACACTATCAGAACACTTCTTTCAGCGGGAATGCGCCGCTAAGGCCCGTTCATGTTTGCTACATGTCGCGCCGGAAGAGGGCCAAGCGGGTCCGTTACTTCACCCCGCAACTGTAACCAGCGGCAGAAGGGGTGCTTAACGACTGAGCAAAACAAAGCCAAGACCGGTTTTCCTTCGATCGGATGGAATTTGACGAGGGGGTGCCGCTCGAACAACAGGTGCAGCGGATGCGGCAGTGCTCCGTCCTCTTTGGACCCCACGGGGCGGGCCTCGCACACCAGATCTGGATGAAAAACAAGGGGTGGGTGGTGGAACTCGGGGACAAGAGCGAGTGCCCTGAGTACTACGGGGAAATGGCATCGTGGTACGGTCACTCTTACACGTGCTTCTCTGAAGAGCCTGGACACGGAATATCGATGAGCAATTCACAAATGTACCAATCGTTGAATGTGTCCTTATTTTTGAATGTATTGGATAGTGTAGTTTCAAAACAGGAGGCGCGCATTTCTTAGTGCAGGATAGTTACACATAGAAGATTACTTTTAAACAAGGATGCTCATCATCCAGTTGGTAAATGGCTTGAATGGTAAATGTAACTTTTTATTCTCATTTTTGTGATCTTATCCGCATTAATTATAATTAAAAAAGCAACAAGAAAACTGATGTAATGGACAGAAGGAAATGAATCACTTCACATCTTCAAATAAATGGACACACTTACCTTCTACACATCACATTGGCTGCTATTGTGCGGTTGGCAAGTTTTATCTATCCGGATATTAGGTATTATGAGGGAGTTGGTTCATATAAGTAATTGGATTTGTGTGCAGTGAAGTGTTAAGGTTGTGGTCAGGTGAATATTTACCTAGTAAATTACTACTAAAGCTAAATGGTATACATCTACGTAAATTTTGGCACAGGATAAGATGTCAAGACATTGAAATGTCTTATATGGTAGTACAACAGGCTATTTTATGCCTAATTTATATTAAAAAAATATTTCTGGAAACTCCATGACCGCTCCTGAGCTCAAACACCGCTCGACGACCATAATAATTCGTCCCGCCCGATGATCGCCGGACGGAGGGGGTTGGAGACGCGTCTCGGCTCCTCGTCTTCCAGCTAACCCCATCATACTGCGCACGACACCTGGGCATGTTAGTTGCCAAGCGACGCAGCATTCGCGCTTTTGGACTTACCTCCG
>JAZGVR010000214.1:0-10543 GCA_037356255.1 Thalassiosira tumida | reverse complement strand
CGCAGTGGAAGCCGCGTTGACCACCAAGAGGAATTTCTTGAAGTCGCTGCCGTCCGTGCTGGTGGATTCGTTGTTGCTCGTCGGCCTCGCCTCGGAGTCCTTCCGCGCTCTGGGCCGGGACCTTCATCGTGGCGAGAAATCCCGCGTACTTGTCGTTGGCGGGATGCCTCAATGACAACATCATCGCGGCCTCGACAGCCCCGGAAAAGGGCTGCTCCTTCTTGACGGTAGCCGCCGCGCGGAGCGCACCCGTCAGAAGGGCGAGGAAGTCCGTGTAGTTGCTGTCGAGGAAGCTGGCGTCGTCAACGCCAAACGCGGTGCTTTGTTTGTTGTAAACGTCGAAGACCATGCTGCAGCTTTTTCCTTGTGACGCTGTCAATTTAGTAGAGGAGGTCATCAAAGGGCATGTTCACGCCGGCCCGGATAGAGAAGACGAGGGTCCCGGCGCCCCAGGCCAGATCGGTCGCAAGGGTGACGTTGACTCTAATATGACGGGGAGGTTGTACGGTCAAAGAGGCAACTCGGGTTGTCCACAGAAGAACCCGCAGAGAAAATAAGATTCGCGCCGGCACGCATGAAATATGCCCCGTTGCCGCCTCGAAGACAGATCTGGCATCGGAGCCAGGATGGTTCCATGAGAGTCCGGTCCCCGATGTTGGGCCGGTGTGATGTGGTGACTTTGGTGTCACCATCGCTGGGGAGAATCCTACCTTATCGTACGATTCTTGGGCTGGTATTCACTTTGATTTGGGGCTCGGGGACTCCCACCTATTTCAATTTGAAAAAACGCGCCCGATCCGTAAATGGACACGTAAAACAATTGGCGCGGATTTACTAGGTACTGGGGTTATGATTTCCCCCCCTATTAATATGCAACAACAGTATATCAATTCCACAGGTGAAGAAACATAGTTGTTCTACTGGATTGTCTCACGGAGGTCGTGCGGGAGTTGTACTCCAAAGCAACACTTGAATAGATTGAGATTGAAGGATATGCTGATACTGGTATTTATTGATAGTAGGCGTCTATATTAATCAATGTTTTACAAGTATGAAATCTGATTTTATGAACTAGGTTAAAGCACCTGCACTCATCAATTAATTATAGCAAAGTAGATGTTACATGCTAACTTTATTATTGTTAAAATTGAATGTTACTTTATTTTCCCAACAATGCCCACATCACTGCCTGTATTGCTACATGTATGGCTACCTGGCTGTCTGTCTAACTATCTGCCTGCTTCACTCCCTATCCCACTGCCTGCCCCACTGCCTACCTAAATAATTGCCTCACTGCTTGCCTCGTTGCCTGACTACTTTGCTGCCTCACTCCGTGCCTGCCTCACTCCTTGCTGTCTTGCTGCATGCCTGGCTGCCTGCACGGTAGGCTGCCTACCCAGCTGCCTGCATGGCTGCCTGCCTAACTATCTTCCTGACTCACTTCATAACCCACTACCTAGCCCACTGCTTACCTAACCAACCGCCCCACTGACTGACTGCCTTCCTGCCTCCCTCACTCCTTGCTGTCTCACTGTCAAAATGACTGCCTAGCTGCCTGTCTGCCTGGCTGCATACATCTCTGCCTACATAACTGTCTGCATGGCTACGGCCTGGGTGCCTAGCTGCCTAACCCACTGGCTACCTCAATGTTTGCATCACTGCCTAACCCACTGCCTGCCTTGCTGCCTGCCTCACTGCCTACCTGACTCACTCCTTGCTATCTCACTGCCTGCCTGGATCACTGCCTTGCAACCAACCTCACTGACTGGCTGGCTGTCTGCCTTACTGCCTAACCCACTGCATATAAAACTACTTACCTCACTGCCTGCATGTCTCACGCTATGTTATCTCACTGCCTGTCTGGCTGCCTGTTAGGCTGCCTACCTTGATGCCTACATTGATGCCTTTTTTGGATTTGGTAAAGCCACCGTTGACAATAATGTCTTCAAAATATTTTGTCAAATACCACCAATGACGAATATCTTGTGTCGTGCCTTCTTCCAAGAGAAGAAGCAATTCATCATATTTGCTAGTTGCAACTCTGGATAGTTTGACTGACATATTGTAGCCGGAATTAGGAACTAGGGAACAACCTTCATATCTGATGTGTTGAACGTTTGTGGGCAAAGAATATTGGTGAGAAGAAGCATGGTGAGAAGAAGCATTATAATACACACCACCCTACTGAAAAATTCGATGCTCCTCATCTGATGGCGATGTTGCGCGCTGCACACAATGCGTCGCCGGGGCGCAGTCAAGTGCACCCCCAAGCCGATCGAAACGTACCGTTTGGTGAAAACCATCTGACCAACAATTCTCCCTTCTGGGGAGTTCCATCGTGCGAACGGTACCCTTGTGTGTGGAACTTGAGCGATTGGCAGTCGTGTGATGCCTATAAGTGGTGCCGTCAAATGGAGCCATTGTGCATGTTGGGAGCGCGGTGATGGGTTCATCGAAGACAGCAGTCACAAGTTCGGAAATTCGTTTCGGAAAAAATGGCAATCCTTCTTTGGGAATTGGTTCACGCTACAGAGCCGGTCCCTCTAGTTAAAGTGATGTTTTTATTAGCGTTTTTTGCCTGACCGCGGCGTTAATGAGGTGGTGACCACATAAGGGTGGAGAAGTCAAAATAGTAAGGCCGCACAGATCTTTACCCAATATCAAATTAACTTTATTCAAAGTGTAACAAATTAAAGATGTGTGTAGCGGGGTTCAACCAGTACCCCAATGCTCAGCAATCAATTGAGTTTAGTACTCAAATTGCTGAGCCGCTATGGACATATAATATTCCAGTTAAATCCATTACCGTCCGGAGATCTCTCACGTAACGGCTAGACAAGACTATGAAGAGTCTCTGGAACACACATGCCACTGACGTTAGGAGTACCCTGTGGCATGTCCCACCCACGCGTTCTTTTTTACACATTTGCGGGGCTTAGGCGATGGAGACATGACGGCCAGAGTCGGGGGAGAGATTCGGCAGTTCCTGGCGGGGTTTTACGCTGACGACGGCCTGGTCCAATCTAGATGTCCCGTCATGTTGCAGACGTTGCTGTGTCTTAGGACCAACGTCTCGAAGATGAAGATAATTGGGTGCGTCCCTGGGCGCATTAGGACCTATCAAACAAGGGAGACGTACATAGAATGGATGGAGGGCCACGCGGAATCGGGGCAGTGGAAGCGCCGACGGGTGGGGTGCGACGTCTGCGGCGAGGATCTCGCGGCCCCCTTGCTGCGATCGCACCTCGAGGCCTAGAACGGGATATATCAACCCTTCTTGCTGAGCCGGGACCTCGTGGACGAGGACCGCCTGCCGGTCACGTAGCCCGCATCTTACTCCATCGCGACGGCCAAATTCGCGTGCCCCGTTCCCGGTTGCGTGGAGACGACGGGCACAAAGTACGGAATGCGACGGCACTTCAGCTTCGTGCACCCGCATGATCTAGTCGCCCTGCCGGGCGAAGGGTACTACTCACGGTGCGGTCGCTGCAGGATGCAGGTGAACCCGACAGCCATGGGAAGCCAGGGGACGAAGTCGCGTAAGGGCATGCACGCCAATAAACTGCAGAGGAAATCAGTCTCCAACTCCGCCTTGGTCATGGACGCAAAGTTCTACGCGTACGGAGAGGAGTTGGAGAAGGTGGAGGTTTTCAAATACCTCGGACGCCTTGTGACGTTTGATGATGATGATACCCAGGTGGTGCGCGGGAACCTGAAGAAGGCCCGGCGTGTCTAGGCGCGGATTTCGCGCGTTTGGCAGGCGGGAAACGCGTCCGCCCGCGTATGTGGGATGTTCTACAAGTATACTGTGCAGGCGGTCCTCCTTTGCGGGAGCAAGACGTGGGTTCTCGCGCCAGCCACCCTCCAACGGCTGGAGGGCTTCTACGTGAAGGCAGCGCGTCGTATGACCGGCCTGCTCCCCAAAATGACCGGGGGGACGTGAAGATACCCAAAGACAAAGACAGTATTTGCAGCGGCGGGCCTGCACACGATCGTACATTATGTGCAAGTACGTAGGGGATCAATCATGCGTTGTGTAGTGGACAAACCAATCCTGGAGCTGTGCAGGTCGGCGGAAAGGAGGCGCGAAACCACGCCTCGCACTTTTTGGTGCGAGCAGCCGATTGATCTGGACGAGACGAGCGGGGGGGGCGCCCCCGGCTGTAGTTGCGGATGGAAACAGCGGCAAAGGGGGAAGCGCCCCCTAGCCACTGGCTGGAGATCCCATTAAATACAAGGCGCCCTACGGGCACCACGCGGGCAGGGAGAATTTTATGGGCAGATAGTTCTGGGCCTACGAACGTATACGTACACGCGCCCCTAAATGGCGGGGCCCTACGGAATGCGGTGTGGAGGAGAGCGGGAAGGGACGGAGACCAGACAAACCAAATGGAAAAATAAAAATGAACAAGTAGCGGGGGTATTACCTACAAACGTATAGCGTAGGTTCTTTTAACCTTAATAACAACAAGTTCTTAAGGGGAGCAGACTATCGACTGCCGGACTTTGTCCGGTAGTACGTCCGCCCCCCCCAAATACAAGTTACACACACACACAGATTTGCAGGGAATCCGCTTGTGGTCAAGTAGTTAAGTTGTGTCTAGTCCTATTTATGGATATGGTTTGAATCCAGAATAAGGATGACATTTGTAGAGTTAGTCACGTACACACAGTACTGAATCATTCGAGCTGCCTTGGCGCCCGTACCGGGGCCGTGGAAACACTATCAAAGTGTTTTGGGCCCAGCCCAGCTTGCAGAGCCGGCATACTAATACCCATGTACGACGATATCTAGTGTTTCCTGCTTGCACCCCGGTCCGTAGCTTGGTAAAGTACGCACCAGGCCCGTAGAAATATGGGTCAAACTTGACTGGCCTAAATTATTCACCAAGTAGTAGGTGCTAGCTGGGCCTCGTAAACCTTGTTGTGGAGGGTTCGGAGGGCGCAGCTAGCATCCCCCATGGAAGCGACAAGATCCTAGGTTGGGCCCCGCTGAGGGGGGGGGGGGCGCTTGGTCTGTACGACCATTCCGGCGCCGTTCCTGGCCCCACATGGTTCTCTCTGCCAGGAGAAAATTGTTCCTGTGAGGGGCAGAGAACGGCAATGGGGTGGTCCAACAGGCGGATCAGGTGGATGTCAGGGCTCTGCCTGCAATTGATATTGTGTCAGGTAGAACATTGGCTGGCTAGAGGACAACATACACACATTTGCAGGGGGATACCCTGCCCTGCATGGGTTTTGCCACAGAGAACTGCACTGATCAATCAAGAGCTGCTTGATCATCATTGCTGATTCCCGTCAGCATGCCTTCAAAGGTCCAATCAGGCAATCCGTCGCACTCCATACCTCTGTGCTCTGAAGCTTGGAACATAGGACTTGAACCCATGACCTCGACATTATCAGTCTCTAGTTTTACCACTTACCTAACAGAGACATGGTAGTTATTGCCAGTTGGATTATTAATAACACAGCAGCCGTGGTCGATTTTTGCTCCCTAGGTCTCAATCAAAGAATGAGTCCAAATTTGCTAAGACCAGGGCGCAATGGTAGAATTGATCAATGATGAAAATGATCAGTCTCGAAGATAACTAGTTTGAGATGCAACATTGCGACGGCCTCTGCGAGGCAAAGTATGTGCGCTGTTGGTGTAGTCGCAGCACCGCTGACCCCAAATAAGCCCACTGCTAATGTATCAGGGCCCAAATGCGGCAAAGTTGACTTTCTGCGCTGTCCACATATTGCAGCTGCCGCTTTTGTCCCGGCCGCAGCACTACCACCCCTCGCGACCCTCACCGGATATAATCCCCCACTCAGTCAACCCTGATTCCGCATAACTCCTGACCCAGAAGACACTC
The DNA here is from genome assembly GCA_037356255.1 of Thalassiosira tumida. NCBI lineage: Eukaryota > Bacillariophyta > Thalassiosirophyceae > Thalassiosirales > Thalassiosiraceae > Thalassiosira > Thalassiosira tumida. The sequence goes on along the minus strand of JAZGVR010000214.1, from coordinate 4,688 downwards.
CCTCATGTTGTGGCCTTGGTAGGTCACGCAGAGGACGGGAAGTTGACCAGACTCTTGAGGTCCGGCGTCTCAGAGAGGGACTTGCTATTTGCAAGGCACCTAGAACAACCAAGGAGGACGGCTCCTGCCGCTAGCCAGATTGCCAACACCATATCCAAGACTGTCCTCTAACGCTAGATGTAACGGGGGGACACTGCCATCCTCGTCAACCAACGCCACCAGCGGTAGCTAGACNTAGATGTAACGGGGGGACACTGCCATCCTCGTCAACCAACGCCACCAGCGGTAGCTAGACTAGTCCTCCACAGAGCAGATAGAGTCATCAAAGGCGTTGTTGCTGCTGTCACCGGTAGAGCGACCCTAAGACCGGCACTAAAATCAAATGCGGCCCTAGAAGATGGCACAGAATCATCTGACCAAAATGAAAGCATGACCATTGCAGCATTGAATGCGGCACTAGAAGATGGCATAGAGTCATCTCACCAAAATGCAGGAAGCCCACTTGATCCCTCAAAGGACATCCATGGCTGCTGACAGAATTGGGGATTAACAATAATGGCTACTTTCAAAGGAATAACTATGGCCATCACCATCATTAGATTAGGGACCAAGACCAACAAGTTAATCACGCTAGAGCCACCTACTACCCACCAAACAATGGCAAACAAGGCAACGGCAATGATAGCCGCCAATCACTTGGCGGTGGGCACCACCGCCTCCAACGGCCTGGTTGCTACCTCAGGGAGGCACGCCACCAACAGGGATATTCCTGCCGTCCCTGACAGGCACCACCGCCCACAGCGTTAGTGCCATTATTTGCCAGCAGGGCAAGCATGCAACAAGGGGAATGACACCACACTGGATCCCAGCAGCAAGGCCTCCGTCACACTCAAGAGACAAGGCTACCAACGGCATTGTCTGACCCACTACTAGCCCGCAACATTCCAGCAAGGAAACCGCCACCAAACTTGATGACAAGGGCCTTCAACGGCGTTGTATGCACTGCCACCGGCCATCAACATCCTATCAGGGAAGCAGCCACCAAACTTGATCCCAAGGCCACCGGCCACCGCCCGCCGGCCAACAGCATCCCGGAAGGAAGCCCGCCACCCAGGTTGATGGTAAGGACCACCAATGGCATTGTCTGCGCCGCCGCCGCCCAAAGGCATCCCAGAAGGGAGCCCGCCGACAACCTTGATGGCCAGGGGGACGCCAACAGCATTATCTACGCCCCCGATCAGCATCCCGGTAGAGAGCCTTCCGCCAAACGTGATGGCTACGGTCGACAAGGGCATTATCTGTGCAGCCGCCGGTCAGCAGCATCCCGGCTGAGAGGTAGATTGGTGGGACCTGGCGTAACCACAACTCTGAGGCTGGCGGAGTACCTAGTAGGTGCAAAAGCTCCGCTACATTTAGCTGTTGTGTTCATTCTCGGGTAACCTTCCTTGCTGTCCCCGTCCCAGGTTCCCCTGACCCCCCCCGTTGCCATGACCCGTTCCCTGGCAGCTCCCGCCTGAAAGGGAGCAGGCTAGTCCGCGGAGGGGTAACCCCTCCCCCTCACGACTCCGTACCCACCCCATTCGAACAATGCTTCCCAAAATATTGTGGACTCTCTCCCCCCCTCCCTTCCCACGGAGGCTGCCGGGAACAATGAACGGCCCTCCCTCCCAGCAGGGAGAGGCCATAGCCGCCGCACAGGGAGTGCGCCGCTAGGAAGGTTGCACGCCGTCAAGGCCGCTGGCGTTAGAGAGGCCGCCAGAGCCGCACATAAGGTACTGGCGCCAATGAGGCCGCAGTGTTGAATATTGCATATCCCTCTTCCTTAACTAATCCTAACTAGTAGGGGGAGCCCCCTAATACTTACGTGTGCGCCCGTAAGGAATGCACAATAGAATGCACTTTTCCTCAGCAAGGGAAGTATCCAGCGGGAGAGTCCGGGTACGACACCGGTACGACACCGGTACAACACCGGTACACCACTGGTACACCACCGGTACGAGGACAGACGGACAAGAGCTGGCGGAGGTCGTGTGGCTTCTGCCTTCTGCTTTCTCTATCCGCCAGCAAAGCGCATATTGCGCTCGCGGCGGCAAGTTAGAAACGCACGCGTCACATGTGAGATTGTGGCGCGTATCAGGTATTCATATCTTCTACAGCAATTAAGTAATACTAAGTATAAGAATAACTACCTAGCGATGTCTAACATTGCTACGCAAATTAATCAGTAAGTAGGGGATACTTTGGAAAAAAGAAACACCCAACTCACAGGATGGCACCAAAACCCAAAGAATAAGAAAGCACATGGCCGAAATGTGCGGAGCAAGCGCGGAGCAGCCTACCTACAACGCTGCACTCAACAAGCAATGTTATCCCATCGACGGACGCCCCAAAAAACAAAATAAAGATAAATTTCTCAAGGAAGTAGAACATGTCCTTGTGGAGGTTAGTGTACCCAATTTCAAGTGGCCCAGTAAGTATGGACTTCTTGGAGAGACAAGAACTGGTTCAGAGATAAAAAACTAACAGGAAAAACCTACAGGCAACCTAGTAATGAGAAGCCTGCAAGAACTAACCCTTCCATCAAGAAAACAAACAGCAATACAGAAAAGAAAAAAGAAAAATAGATGGAATGGCTATTGTACCTCGTGGTACACAAGACAAGGATTAGTGAAAGCGGTGTGTCACAACATCCGCAAAGTCCTCCCCAAGGCGTACTACGAGCAACTCGAAGACCAGCTGATGAGATACAAGGAAGTAACCATCCTTGACTATTTCAACCATCTAGATGAAATATGGTANGCAACTCGAAGACCAGCTGATGAGATACAAGGAAGTAACCATCCTTGACTATTTCAACCATCTAGATGAAATATGGTACAAGATGAATACAAAAACAGTCAAAAAAATGACGGCAGAATTCTATGAGCCGTGGATCAAGAACATGCACATCGCAAAATTCGAGAAGCACCTCGACGAGCGCCAGGAGTACCTCACTAATACAGGCATTAAAATCACCGACGTCGTCAAACTACAATTATACCTCGAGTAGATGATCGAGAGCGCGATGGTCAGCAAACAAGCCATCACCAGGTGGGAGAAGCGGGACATCACAAGGAAGACATGGCCGAAAGCGAGGAAGTTTTTTGAAAAAACAGATCACCAGGGAAGAAGCGTATGCGCATTTGGTCGGCAGCATGGAGCTTAAACAATCAGACGAGCGCGACAGCGGCAAGATCACGGGGATTCTGCGGGGAAACAACACGAGCACAGGTCAACATTCTATTCCGGAAAGTCCGTTTGCCGCATGCGAAATCGTGACTCCGCGATATAAAACAGAACGACCAACTTCGAACGGCGAGCATTCCCATTGGGCAAGTCCGCTTGCCGCCGTTGAAGAGCAATCGAACAACCCCCCAATCAAGCTAACAACAATAGAGCGCATGCAGGAGCTGAAAGTGAACGATGACCAGCTGGGGGAGACAATTACCACGCTGGAGGAGAGAGAGACAAAGATGGACAAGCTCTTCGCTGCTGGGAACGAGCAGATGGCCATCAAGAACAAGCAGATGGACAAGCTCATTGCCNGAGAGACAAAGATGGACAAGCTCTTCGCTGCTGGGAACGAGCAGATGGCCATCAAGAACAAGCAGATGGACAAGCTCATTGCCTAGCTCACATCGCCGAGAGGAGGCGACGGCGGCGACGGTGGCGGCGAGGTGGCCTCCGTTAAGCTTAATGGCGTACCTATGACGGTCCAAAACAAAGGACCTGAGGGAGACAAAGCAAAACGTTGTCAGGAGGCCGATTTGGTACTCGGAAGTGCGCGGTAATTGGTGCATGGGCCGGGATCCAAAGATGGTTAAGCCGGAGGTTTTGCACGGTTTGCACGGGAATGAATACGCGGGTGAATTACGCGGGAATGAGTTCAGGGAGAATTACGCGGGAACAAAATATAGATTGGTGATAGATAAGTCGCCAAGTAAGATTCACAAATAAAGAGTTCCAACAAATACAAAGACTACAGAAAAGAACAGCAAGGAACAATAGGAATCATAGACTTCTAAAATTCTTTGACGAAGTTCGAAAGAGTCCTGACAGTTCGGTTGAAATAAGGTTGTAACTGCTTGAAATTGAGGAAATCGGTAAAGCAACACGAAGCTTGAAATCTAGGAAATAGATAGGGCTTTTGGAGGGAAGTCAAGTCAATCAAAATAAACCGAAATCAAATACAATCATGGACGAGGATAGGAAAATAAATGTGTCCTCCATTCCCACATGGGATTGATCGGAAGCAACATGCCCAAGGTACATCGCGAAGATCAAGGGGCTGTCAATTTATCAACAGTGCGAAGATGCGCTGGAGGAAACCGAGATGGCGAACTGTCCAACTAAGGCAACATACAACAAGATCAACAAGGCGACGACGGATGCAGGCAAAAAGAGATCACTCAGCCTGTGCAGGCAAAATACGAAACTTGTTGTGACCATAGTACTTGGTCAAGCCAGCGATCATGGGCTGGCGGTGGTCCAGAAGACGAAGACAATGGATAGTCCTAGTTGATTTGCGTGGAAGTCAATAGACAAAACGAAAAAGAAGAGCAAGACAAGCAATGCAACGGCAAAAGTTGCGCTGAACAACGACCTGGACGATATCAAGTTTACCTCGGCTAAGAAGTATTATAACGATG
>JAZGVR010000213.1:0-10413 GCA_037356255.1 Thalassiosira tumida | reverse complement strand
CAGCACACACATCCACTCTAACCGCCCCCCGCCGCCACTCGACAACACAATCATAGTCATAATCCGCACTGCCACTATATTCCCTCTCTGCCTTATCACCCACCCATTTTAAAGAGCACCAAATAAATACAGTTCCCACACATAAATTGTAGCATTGAAAGAACTATCTCATACCAAAAAACACCTGGGTATCTTCCTAACTTCTAACAAATAATATAAAAATAAAACTATGAGTTACTTTACCCCTACGCACATATGTACCGTCCCGGAAATATTGTTGTAACTATGATGTAGATATAGGCAGGTAGGTACTTCTAGGCGCGAGGAATTTATGGGTACAAGGTATCTAGGTGTCCGAGATTAATAATAATAATAGCATATTAATTTACACACATGGTATTTGTTCGTATTTGTGCACACACAGAGGTGTTATGATGCCCCGCTAACTAACACAGCATTGACGCTCTAAACGACAGATTGTTGTATCTTCAGTCAAATAACCGGGAAGAGGTTAAGAGTGTAACCACCAACACCTGAGGCTTCACACCCTGGGCTGTGCCCATGGATGCTGTCCCAGATGTTCCCTACTCAACCTGTTTTCCTGAGTCGCTTGTTGCACGGGTTTTCTACACTATCTCTGATGTTTGGTCTGACGCGTCGCCGGGACGGGAGAGGCCGCAGCATCTTCTCTGCCCTCATCTGTTCCACCACCACTGACACATCTATGGTTGGCTGTGTTCTTTGCGCTCTGCCCGCCCTGCGACGAGCGCCTGCTCCTCGACGCGACCGAAGCAGAGCTGTTTGACGTCCAACTCTTCGCGCTGCTTTGATGGCTTGCACCCAATAGGTCTGCCGCTCGAAGGAGGATCGGTACAGCGAGTCGAAATCAAATTCCAGCAGGAATTTACTTTCTGCTAGTACCTCCAATGGATCCGTTTCCAACAGGGTCTCCACCTCTCGTAGAACCTCCTCCCGTTTTCGTAGTCGGAGAGTGCCGCGGATGCTGTCGTGGAGAGTGGCGTTCCTGAATATCTACTGTGAGTGGGTTATGTGAAGCATGTGGGAGATGAAGTGGCGCATCCAGTCGTCACCATTCATCATACACGGTGCCGCTGCGCAATGTTTCCGCTGAATGTCAGCTATCTTGGTCGACACCTTGCCCTCCATGAACTCGCGCCACCCGATCATGTCCTGACTGGCGGCCACCTGCTGCATGGAGGCGGACATTGGCCCAAGGCCTGTCATGGTCCGCTGGCCTCGATGAAGAATGTACTTCGGCACCCAGTAAGCTATTTCCGGATTTGTGCGCCCGTCCTGGTGCATCCACTGCTCCAGTGCCTCCACCCCTTCCTCCAGCAGCTTTGTTCGATACTCGCTCGGACATTGATTCAGGTGCTTCGACGTCTCGACCTGGCCACAGTTTGGACACTTGTTGTCCAACTGGCCCGCCAAAATCTTCGCCTGTTGCGCCAAGTAGTGCCGCGTTGCACACGTTCCCGATGACTGCTTGGAAAGCCAAATGCCATACATGTCCGGCTTTCGATCCAGCGTTGCCGCTAGTTTCCCCCACTCCACTTGGTCGAACCTCTCGTCGGACCACCCAAGCCCCCTGCCTCTCTTGGTCTTGGGAGCCGTGTAGAATGCTCGCGCCTCTGCTTTTCCCAGGCAGTGGCGCACCTCTGCACTCACGTCCGTTGTGGATTTGGCGTCCCCAACATACACTGCAGCGTGTTCCAGAGGCAGCAGGTACTTGTCCTTGCGCGGGGTCGCGCTCATCAGGCTGCGCGTCACCGCCGCCTTTGCCAGCCCATTGCAGACGCAGTTTAGTTGCTCCACCAAGGACAGTTGCCACCACAGCTTGTGGCAATCCTGGTGGCTGGACACGTACTGATACTTGGCCTTGATTGTCTGGTCCATCTTTATTGTCCGCAGAACGCGAAGGCAGTCCGCCTGTGAGGCCCCCGTCTTGACACGACGCCCACGCCAGCCTGACTGTCTCAGGGCGGCAATGTTGTCACAACAGATCTTGGGTGACGTGGAAGTGATGTTGTAGAAACGACACAAAGCCAGGAGGATGGTGTGGATGGCCACGAGACCCAGCAGCTCCCCTCGATAGGAACTCGCTGTTTTCGAATCCTCGTAGAAGTTCCCACGCAGCATGCGCTTTGCCTTGGTGCAGCACAGGAGTATCCCCGCGCCACTGACATTCGGCGCAATTTTTCGGTCGTACGACCCGTCCGTGACACACACGATGGTGCCACTCACTAGCCCCGACACCAGCCATTGCAGGTCCTGTTCTTCGTCCTCCATGCCGTCCCACATCCATTGCCCGCCCCATGACCTCAGATACTCCCAGAAATCCTCCGGCCGAGAAGGCCCACTGGCCAGTGGAGGTCCAAATCCGAGATAGCGCACCAAAGTGCTGCTTAGGCGCGAGATTGATGCCGGTCTCCCGTCCGCCGATGCTCCTGCCTCTGATCTCAAGAACTCGTAGCATTGCTCCCCACGCGTTCTCCTGCGTCCACTGGTTTTGTGGTGGTAGTCCACTCCGTCTTCCGTCACGTGCTGCAAAACCTCTTCTGCTGCGTCGTAGAACCATGACCAACTACGGTGCGTGGGTGCCGTCCATCGTCCCAGCGGGTCAACCAGGTACAGTCCCAGGTGAGTGAAGCGCGTCCAGAAACAGGTCCAATCCACCCAGTCCGACGCCGTTGGCTCCTCGCGCGGGAAATTGTACTTCGATACGCTCAATTCCTCCACCTGTGGCAGCAGGTGCACTCTGTCGATCTGTCGCCCGCTTGCCGTCACCATGTCCGAAAGAAAAAAACATTTGTAGCTTTATCCTGTATCGATTGAGGCTGCCCAGCTCCTTCCCCGCGATGCCGGCCGCAATGAACAGGTTGATGATGAGCTCATCTCTCTCTCTTGGCAGTGGGATTTCTGGGTGGTGCAGGTGAACTGTGAAACGGTAATGCCACAGCCTTTCCCACAGTATCTTGAACCAGCAGTAGGTCACTAGGCTCCCATACTTTTTGTACGGGCATGTGAGAGGGTTGACATTCAGCCCTGCCTCCAGTTGCATGGCTTCCAGGGACGCCTTGAATTTCTTCCCCAACACTGATGGTACCCCAAAGTGTTGGACTAGCACGTTCAGGCAGCAGATTGTCTGTTCCACTGGGAAGCTGAATAGCCCAATGCCACCGAAAGCTCTTGGTAGGGTGCGCCATTCCTTCTTTATGTTCCTGTTGACCCCTAGGAAGGACAGCATTCGAAAGTGATACACCGACAGCAGCTTCTTTGCCACCTTCAGAGGGGTGGCCATTATTGCCAGCCCGTACCTGATGCCTGGCCACAACTTTAGCTTGTAGGACACCCAGGCGTAGCGAGCAGGCAGGTGACCCTTTGATGTCTGTGAGGTCCACTTCTCCACTCGATTGACTATCTTTTCGTACTGCTTGTCCTCTGTTCCTGCGGGGCAGCTTCACACTCCCAGAGTCTCCTCGCAGTGGTGCACGTCCTTCTGCTTGATCAAAGCGTCTGGACCGTCTGGCACTGAAACCATCATTTCCCAGTCAACAGTGGGCTTGTACTTCCACTCACCCTCTTTGCACTCATAATCTACTAGTTACCAGAAGTACTTCTCTGGCTTGAGCGCCCCCCCGGTGCACAGCAGCAGGTCGCCCCACACGTACAGTGAGTCCTGCATCTCCCGATACACTTGCTCTGAGGTCCGTAGGTTGTCACCCATCACGTTGAGGTCCGTGTCGTCCGCAAACATCGTCCCCAGGAACTCAATAATCCATCCCGTGATTGGCGTGACTATGCTTGCTCCAAATCCCTCGCGCTTGTAACAGTGCATGAGCACAGCCGCGATCATTGTCCATCCGGCTGGGGCCATGCCATTCCCCTGACACAGGCCTTGCAGCAACAGTGCCAGGAGAGGCCCTCCCATGAAGGTGGTTGAGCCTCCTAGCCCCGTCCGCTGGTAGAACTTCATCGTTTGAATTGGAATGAGCAGAGATGCAATTGTTCCTGACCCATCCTGTGATGGCAAAGATCAGAAAGGCCATGAAGATGTGATTTATTCGGTCGTAGCAGTTGGCTGCGTCTGCAGAGGTCGACCCCATCGGTTGACGCAGCTGTCGGGAGATGTCGTACGTCAGGCGGCTGTCCATCTTGGCGTCCTCCGCTGTGCTCTCCCGCTGACTGTACTGTTCCTCTGGCACGCATCCCTCCTTCAGCAGCTTGTTCAGAGCTAGATGACCGAAGATGAACTTGTTGTTGAAGTTGTAGTCTACCTCCATCAACAGAATGGCTTGCAACTTGTTTATCAGCGCGATCCCTGCTATCTTTTCTAGCATCAACTGGAGGCCACTGCCCCACCTCTTTGGTGGACAGCTACTCCTGGCTATTACCGTGATTTTCTTAGCCAGAAAGGCCGAGACTCTGTCCGAGGTGGTGGCCGCTTTGTAGTGTCCAAAATGCACCAAGCTCATTGACGAGTTCGTTTTCTCGCGAGCTTGTTTCCAGTAGCGCTTGAAGTCGTCAGGAGAGACTGGGATCTCTTCCCCGTTGCCTGCCACTAGCTTCATGCCCAGCTGTGATATTTCATCTATGATCAACGCTGTCACGTCGTCCACGTCGTCGGGAATGTCCATTGTTCCCGCTATCAGGGCCTCCACCACCTGGGCGTCGGAGAGATACCCCAATTTCTAGTCTTATCGTTGTGTTTGTTATCTTGGCGCTGTGAGCGAGAAGAAATCTGAACTCCGTCTCCTCCTGAATGCAGGACACCATGTCCTCCTGCTCCGTGTTTGTTTCAAGCTCACCGTTGACGTAGCGCTCAACTCTAAGCACCCCTCCACTCTTGGGGTCATCTGTCACCCTGTTAATGAAATACCACATTCTGCTGTTTTCTTCTCGTTGTATCACTCGCCGCACCCCCTTCATTCCTTCCTCGTCGCCCAACTCCTCGGCTCGAATTAACCTGTCCCTCAAGTGCACTCGCCGCAACCCTCTGGATTTCAGACGCAGCTTGTGCATCTGTCCCTTGCAGTAGGCCGCGCCGTCGATGTATTGCTGTAGTGACAGGCTGCGAGGGTCGGGTATTCGGTTGGCTTTCGCCCTGTTCATCACATTTGCTACGTTTCGCACCTTGCCCTCGTGGCATCTCTTCAGGTCGTTATACGATCGCCGGCGCATCCCCCAGTAGCGAACTGGCATGCTGAAGGGTAGGTCTGGCTTGCGTATCTGTCGGCACTTTGCTTCTGCGGCGCACTGAATTTCAATCATCTGCATGTCCAAGCGCTCTGATTCTGCTTGCTGCTCCTCTGTCCCTAGGTAGGATGTCATTTTTCTCTCTAACTCGTCTAGTCGTTCGTCCATCCGATGAGCGTCCATCTGCTCTTCCAATCGCTGCATGTATCGTGTGACGCATCTCGGATTTTGTATGGTGAGACGTCGACATGGGGGGTAGACTATGATATGCTGGTACGAGCCCACCATGGTCAGTGTAGTCGCGTCCAGAATAATCGTGCGGTGATCGCCCACGCTGCGACTGTAGGGCTGCATTAGGAACCCGGTGATTTCGACGTCCTTCGTGCGTAGCCCGCAGTCGATGGGGTCTTTCCCGTTAATGTAGGTGTGGGCCGGCTCTTCTTCCCAGTGACGGTGAGTTTCCTCGACCAGGTCGAGCATGCTGTCCTCCATTAGTCGGCGCATGAACTTCCCATTGATCACGTGCTCGTTCACGTCCATGAACACTAGCAGCCGCTCCCCTTTGCTCTTCCATGTTCTCAGCGCTGCGTGGAAGTCTAGCTCGAAGAGTCTCCTTGGGTTCAGTCCATCCAAGTTATTCTCTTGAATGTAAGTCAATGTTTGTTGATACACAGTCGACAGACCCTGTGGCTTCCCCTTGCCTGGAGAGTACGCCACCACCACGCGCGTTTTATGCGTCGGGCTTAGCCAGATGACGAAGGAGCACCATCTTCCTAGCCCTCAAAAATCCACGTTGCTGGTCCGCATCACCTTGTACAGCTCAAACATCCCAATCATCCCTGTGCCTCCTGGAAGGTGCGGCCCTTCTGTGACGTGTTTGTTCCAAGCCTCTATTGCTTTGACTGCCCTGTCACCATTGAACCACGAGGCCAGTCGCCTCGATGAGCGCATGTTGCCGAAGTTCGTGCAATGCTCGCACATGACTACACCCTGCACACTGTACCGATCGACTAACTGCTTTATCTCATGAGTCTTTTTGTCTCTTGACTCCTCTGTCGACGCGCTGTTCAACTGGCAGTACATCCAGCGGTAAACCCCCGCTGGTCGATCAACCTCCAGGTGGCCTAACGCTGGCATATTCATCTTTTCATACCTTTTGGCCAGTGACTCCGCCTCGATGGCTAGGATAGTTGCATCCAGTGAGTCCAGGTCCACATCCTTGCTCCAGTCCTCCGCCAGCTTCCTCCTCTCTTCGTGAGGTATCACCCCCTTCTTGAACTGCGCAAGCTTGCGCTCCATCAGTTCTTCCACCTCATCAGACCTTAGTTGTGTGTAGTTGATGGCCCCTGACCACGTGTCTGCTCGCACAGACGCTGGTCCTCCCCTGAGTCGTTGTTGTTCGTTGGCGTTGAGCTGCCGGTGATGGGTAGCTCGCCTAGCAGAGCGTCGACTCCTGTTCGTTCTGCTACCGCCGTCGTTCCCTCCAGGTTCTGTTTCGCGTTCTCCTCTGCCTGGGGCTCCAGAGGGGAACGCGTCGTACCTCATCTTGAGGTGCGGCCAGACCCTGCCGTGGCCTCACCTCCTTGGCCCCTCCCCTGATGAGTGGGGATAGTGGCAAGCTTTCTTGCTCCGCCTTTTCAGGCACTGGTGAGTGGATCTGACGCTACATCATTTGTGACTCTCTCAGTCTGTGGCTTCGCCACGGTGGCTCCCTCCTGCGTTGTCTCGGTCGCCGAGCGTTGCTCTCCTCCCGCCTCCTCTTGAGGCGTGCTCGTTGCCGCTGCAAGAGCCTCCCTGAGTTGCGCCACCTCTGCCTTGTGTCGCTCCTCCACGAGAGCGTCGCGCTTGCGCATCTCATCCAGTTGGCGCATGACCTTGTGCATTAAAGGCATGGCGTCGCCTCCTTCTTCCCGCAGAGTCTCTGTCGCAGTCGCTTCGTTCTCTCCCCCCTTGGCAGCTTCGTCATCGTTGTCTTCATTGCCCTCCCACTGTTCGCCGCCTTTGTCCTGGTCGTCCATCCAGTCGTACTCCCAGTCGTTTGCCGTCTCTTTGGCTCTTCGCTCTTTGTTTTCTTTCTCCTCCCCATTGACCGTGGCTGTGTAGATGCCCCCGGTCGTGAATTCTGTGTGCTCTGCCAGCGATGTCCTCTCCACACCCGTCGCGGCTATCGATGGCGCGTCTCTTCCTCGCTTCTCAAATCCCGTCACTGTGTTGTCGTCCTTCTCGAAGTTGAATGCCGCCATCTACTTGGGGTCCACAACCGGATTTGTCCTCACCTCCGCTGGCCCTTGCAGCTGGGCGATCTCAGACTTGCAGAGTCCTGCAGTCATGTCTATCCATGGGCATGACTCCACCGCCACAATGTCGCCTTGCGTCGCCTGTTGCCGTCGATTGATGACGTTTCCATGGCGATCCATCGTCGCCGTTTCTGCCATCAGAACAGCTTCCGCGCTGAATGATGCCACGATCAGCTTCATTGTTGATTCCAACGTGACTCCCCTCTTGAGCATGAAGAACTTTAGCTCCGCTGCCAGCTGCGATCCCCAAGACTTGGCCTTGCCCTGGTGGTTTGCACATCCCTTCCCGTTTGGATAGTATCCTTTCCATGATCCGCTCTCTGATGATATCACCACTTGCCACAACCGGACCCCGTCGATCTTGGACCCCATCATGATCTCCCTCACTGTTATCTGGATCGGCTGACGTGGCTTGCCTTCGCTCAGGGGCACCAACTCCAGCTCACAGCGCTGGTCCGTATCCACCAAGCCACGAAGACCCACTGAACCAACGCCGAGGTTGATCGATCCGTGCCTTGCGATCATGGTCCCCCAGGTCGACTTCTCCCCGTCGCTCGCGTCCTCTCCTGAGTTCTTGACATAGTTCGCAAACTGGCCCAGGTAGCGTTTCCACAGCCCCATCTTCCTGTCGTATTCACAGCAGTTGTGCAGCTCCACCTCGTTGCATGCGTCGTACTCAAGCTGAAACATCATCTTCTGCCAGGATGTTACCTTCTCATCCTTTCCCTTGCTCACCCAAGGCGCGTTCGCCGCGAAATCCCTGACCACGTCGTACTTGGGCAGCAAGTCAGGGTTGTAGATGTACGTTGGGTACTTGTCCCTGTCCTTCTCGATCATCACCGCCCGCGCTCTCTTCAGCACGTCGTCGCAGATCTTCTTTAGTGCCGGGAGATACAGTCCGTTTGGGCACATGAGCAGGTGGAGATTGTGTTTCGTGTCCATGATCTGAAGCTTCTTGTATTTCATGCTGATCCCTAGCCGGTTCAGATTCAGCTCGGACTTTTCGACTAGCCGCTCCGGTTCCATGTTCGATGCTATCATGATGCACCCCTTGATCAGTCGGCTCTTGCCCGCTGGAATGTTGCTCTTGAAGGCCTTGTTCCCGCAGTCAAATGCCAGCTACTCTTCCTTCAGGTCCTCCAGGTCCTTCGGTAGTTGTAGCTTGGTAAAGGCTTTGATGTCTTCATCTTGGTGACAAACAATGGCCGCATCCTTGTCCCTTTTCTTCAGCGCCTCCAACAGGCCCCCTATCGTTTCCAGCACCATCTTCTGGGTGTCGCTTGATGATTTCACCCTCATCTCAAATCGAAAGATCGTGTTATAGTCGTGTTCTATTTTCTTTTCTGTTTCCTTTCTCTTCCATCCTTTGCCGCGATTTCCGGACACCATAGTGAAGTCCGTGTCCATTGAGAAATTCGCTCCCCTTCTCTCCCCCGTGCTTCCTCCGCCTGCCGTCCCTGCGCCTTCTGGAGTGAAGGCGGGAGTTGCGTCCCCGCTCGCTTCCCCCCCTTCCCCGTCCTGGAGTGGGCGTCGCGCCGGCGCCCTTCCCCCCTTGTCCGGTGGATTTACTCCTCCCTCGTGGCGCGAAGACTGGAAAGACAGGGGTCCCCCTTCCTCCTCCCGAAGTGGGCGCCGCGCCGGTGCCCTTTCCCCCTCGTCCGGTGGGTTTGCTTCCCCCTCGTGGCGTGAAGGCAGGGGTCGTGTTGCCGCTTGTCCCCCTCCCTCCCCGCCCTGGGGTGGCGGATCGCGCGCCGATCCCTTTGTCTCCTCTCCCCGTGGCGTTTTGTCCCCCGCTCCCCCCCCTGCCGGAGCTCGCGGAGAAACGTGAAGAGTAGGCTCTCTTGTTGACGCCAATTAACGGGTTGGTCACTGGCTCCCCCTGTGTGTCGACCTCGACTACCTCGTCCTCTTTGCTGCCGTTGTTCTCTGCCTCCCCTACCTGTGGGGGCGCATTAAGATTTAGATTCATGATCGCCTCTGCCTTGCGCAGCTCGCGCTCCCATTCCTCCTCCTCCTCGCTCTCCAGAGCCATGTCTCCTGAACGGTTAATTACCCTGTCCCTAGGTATCCGAGATTAGAACGTGACTCTTTTTGTCGAGAGCTTCTCTGTCAAAGATGAGACTAGAAGGCCTGTCCGTCAGCGGTTCTGGTATTATTCCTACGGCTCACGAATCTCATTCTTTTACAGATATGAATACTGGGAGCAAGACAAAAGCCTGTTTGTATCCCCTTTCATACCCGGCAAACTCACGATCGATCTACCTGTTGGAATTAGTATATCATATGATGGAAACAGGGGGTATGAGTATCATACCAATTTAACTAGAGGCACAGCTAACAACAAAAGAATGTATCTGTAGTTATATAACTGCAGTCTTATTTACGCGGTAATACAACAATTCTCGGTTCGTATGAGTATACAAAATAAGACAGTACACCACGTATGTATATAATAGCTAGAAGATTTGCTGAAATCCCACTATAAGCAGCTGCATCTACCAAGAGGTACATAATATGGGTAGGTAAATAAACGAGCCAAAGTACAATCAGTACATATGATTAGGATGATGTTTATGTACAGCATGAACTTAGTGCTTTGTAAATCAACAAAATAGAAAGGAAACACACATCACAAACCCCATATCCACTCCTTCTCCCCCCGCCTCTCTACCATAAGTAGGATTACTTTTACTTTGATACCCTACATTTTGTGTGCAAAGTTACGCAGCAAATACACAACTTCCGAATACTTGGAAATATCTTAGGGCACACTACTCTTTGCAAGGAGTGCACCAAACTAATCTAGGTATGTAAAATCGAAGTCTTCATTGCTTAACTTTGCAGACAAAATGTCTCTCTAACCGATGACAAGGTCCTGCCTAGTATATATTTCCTTTCC
>JAZGVR010000212.1:0-10556 GCA_037356255.1 Thalassiosira tumida | reverse complement strand
CTTCTAAACAATGGTAGTGGAACATGCAAGTATTCATCTCCTTCTTCGCTATGATCGTAATTTGTGACACCCGATACATTGTCCCCAACAAAATGTACTTCAAGCTCACTCTCGCTAACACGTATTGCAGTGTACAATTTAACCCTGTCAGTAACAGCTTTGATCAGACCTTCTCCAAATGTCGTTGTATATGGGGCTGTTGGACTATTACTCCATGACTTATTAGTTCTCTGAAAATCACCAAAAACTAGTTCTGACAGTACCTCTGCTTGCAAATCTTGTTGGACATTGAGTGTTTTTGCTGCTGTATCCATGTTCATTGTTGGTTTCAAACCAGCACAATGATCCTTGATTCCCAAGTTAGTACCCTTAAAATTTTTTCATGAACAGTAAAATATGAGAACAATCAACTTTTCATGATTAATGAGACATAAGAAATAGTCACCTCATGAGGAGATGAATGACCTGTGAACATTGTCATGACAAGCTTTCTCCGAAAGTATAGATAAGTATCTTCTTTGTTGAAAACATATCCACGCAGGAAGCGTAACATCTTCACAATAATGTATGTTTGACCCTCTGCAGCAAGTAGCACCGCTGGTGAACAAATGAACTGCATCAGCAGAAACTTTGATATTTTGTACTCCTCTTCATTTTCAACATACCCCGGCTTCATCCAACTGTATGTCCACTGATGAATCTTTTTAACCACCGTAGACCAGCGTGCCTGATTGGCTTTTTTAACAGAATTTATCCCTGGGACGTGTTTCAAGTACCCCATATGAACTGATATGGAGGTTTGTAAATGAGAAACAGAACTTCATCAAAAAACAACAGGAATGCCATCACCTTACCTATATGGAACCCACAANGAACTTCATCAAAAAACAACAGGAATGCCATCACCTTACCTATATGGAACCCACAATTTCCATCGTGAGCATTGACAAACACGTTCCTCATTGCATGATTAATCTCATTCTGTTGTTGTGCATCTCCATCTTTCATAATAAATGTTACCCGATCTCGTAACCATTTTGGGATAAGGTTGGGTATGGCATGTTGGAACACCCACCGAAAGCTGAAACGTTGTTGGTTAGGTATCAACAGCCATAGAAAAACAATCTGTTTATCAACTGACGTGCGACATGAAAAGGTTAACAAGTGAAAGCCCTTGTTGTTTGAATGTGAAGTCACGTCACACCAAATAACTTCTGGACAAAGTTTGAAATAACGAAAGGCAGGCAACACAATCCATCCCACCGCTATAAACAATACATCATTCTTGTCCATCTTCCTTTCTACGCGTTCTTTTTTTACCAGCACTTCAAGTTCCTTCAATTCAGGAACTGTGGATGAATCATAGTTCAATACATCACCTCCCACTTCTTTGAAGGTGGATATGGTGACTGTTTCATGTAGAACATTTACCC
Organism: Thalassiosira tumida; assembly: GCA_037356255.1. NCBI lineage: Eukaryota > Bacillariophyta > Thalassiosirophyceae > Thalassiosirales > Thalassiosiraceae > Thalassiosira > Thalassiosira tumida. The sequence goes on along the minus strand of JAZGVR010000212.1, from coordinate 9,123 downwards.
GATCATCATATAATGATGCAGTAAGATCTGAAAGGGGGACATCCGATAATGAAGTAAACGCAATTTCGCCCGCATTTTTGAAATCGTCCAGCATACGACAAATATCATCCAGTTTTGAATTCTTCTTTTCCTTGTCCTTGGAAAATAGATAATTGATTTTAATGCTGTTGATAAACCTCCCAAATTTGCCTTGTAAGAAATTACGTCCAACAGCCTTGGAAGAAGAAGCTTTTACTACTTCTGTCGTATTCTCGATCTGTTCCTTGGTTAACAAACGTGATGGGAATGGCAAAACACCTCTTTCAAATATCCTTGGATGATATGAATGCGTAGAACAGCCACTTCTTCTGTTTAATTTGACATAAAAACCATACTTATCCCACTCAACAACAAAGTAAAAGTGACACAAGTCAGTCTGATTCTGTGTAGCCTTTGTTTTAACCTTCTTTGGTCCCTTCATCCCATATGGTCGGTTATTTTTCCTGTTGTTCACTAATGACACTTTTCTGTAAGAATTAATGGGAGTTACTTCCATTGCATAAGATCTCCTTGCAGGCCGCGACATACACCCACAAACTAATCGTCTATGACTTTTTCCCCCACCATTGGATTTAATAGTATGGCCAGCCTCGATTGAAGCAACTTCCAAGTCGCGTTTCAAATCAATCCAACCACGAAAAAAACCATCTTCTTCTGTTGACATATCACTATCATGCTTGGGGGGGATATACTTGCTGGGGGAGAAATATAATCGTTCTGTTGGATACTTTTTTGCAGCAAGGTATGTGCATATATCAACCTCTTCTGGTGGTGTATCAAATACCTTTGGAGTGAAGGATTTCATGTCCTCGACAACATAAACAGGGAACAGAATAGTCCCTTCCCATGGATTGGAGAGAGAAGAAACCTCATTATCCAGAAGAAGATGAATGTCATCAGTTGAAAGGTTTGAGTACGACATCATCGATGTAGACAAATAATCGAGTGTGGTCAAGTCTGGGGTTCGAGTATGACACCATTGATGTAGATAGATAATCAAGAGTCTTCCTTGTAAGTTTGAAATCATTGTCAGCCTTGATGGATCGTTCTTGATGGATCTGCTAATCGGTGTGTGGTCAGCAAAGCATCAGTATTTTTTGCTTAACGTAGTAAGCAAATAGAGAACAATGTCTTCACTAACGAGGAAAATTTGCTTAACGCATTAAGCAAAAAACAAGTTTTGCTTAAGCTGTTAAGCAAAAAAAAAAAGCAAAAAAAGGCTGTTAGGCAGTAATAATATCAAATTTGCTTAAGGTATTAAGCAAAAAACATGTTTTGCTTAACGTCCTAAGCAAAAAAAATTAAAATCTCATCACTATCGAGAATAATTTGCTTAAGGCGTTAAGCAAAAAACATTTTTGCTTAGGGTGTTAAGCAAACAAAAGGCTGTTAAGCGACGAAAATATTAAATTTGCTTAAGGTATTAAGCAAAAAACATGTTTTTCTTAATAGAATGAAATGTAAAGCTTTTTGATTTTCATAACTTTACAGCTTTATATAGTTGATTCACTCAATATGAATGGATTCTACAGACATTCTAATACAACGCAATCCATCTGCGAAAGAATAACGTTCTATATCAATACGATTTGCAACATGCATCATTCGTTTATAACATTTCATTCCAAATTCGACCATCATTGCAAACCATTCATCAAACTTTTCATTCAAAATCGTCCAATGATTCAATTCTCCATCAACATCAGTACCAAAGGACTCAGGAAGCCAATGAATGGCCATTGAAATTTGTTTTTGAACTGATTTGAATTCATTGCGATCAATGTTAATGCCACTGTACTGTTTCCACAATAACAAAAAATCACTCACAGTCTTCTGTTCTTCTTCTTTGAAAGGTTGAATATGGTCACTTTCATAATTGCGCTTCATTTTGTAGCGAAAGTGACAAAGACTACCCATCAAAGGTACAAGGTTCAATTCGTTCTCCTTCAGTAACACTTGAATATGTGCCAGCATGGCACCAATAAGTGCTTCTCTTCGAGGTACTTCGGAATCTTTGCTTAAGGTCAAATTGGAAGCTGCATCTGTTTGACACGACATGCACCTAAAGAAGAATGAGTGGCGATAAATACTATGATTGCACAAGATTCGAATAACTTCTTTCGCAACACAATGCTTGCAGTGAGTTGTTGAGCACTTCTTATTGTTGCATGTGAAAGCTACCTTGTGTGAATCATAATAGTTCCAGCAAATTTCACAAATCTGCTGCCATCTCGTAAATTGAGAAAAATTTATTTCATGTGCTTTAAGAATTACATTTTTTAACTCTGTCTTGGTTCTTTCGTTTCCACCTGGACGTTGTTTTAGGGCTTCTTCAAGTGCCTTCTTTACTGAATTAACTTTTTTTACCTTTTCCTCGCCTGATAGGTTTGGCCTTCTTTTTTTTGGAGTTCTTGTGTTGGGGGAGGTAGAAGGAGAGGTGCAGGTGCCAGCGACTGCTTTGACAGTGGAACTAATCTCTTCCCCATTGGAAGGATGAGACATTATAAGAAAGGGAGGATAAAGTTGGTTGGAGTGTTGAGGTTGGCTGGATTGGTGGCGTCAGCTGAATGGGAGAATTTGGTCGGAGGAGAGAGGTCGGGAGAAGCGGAGAATTAGGCTGGAGCGGAGACGTCCTGTGAAGTGGCGAGTTCTCCTCAAGTGGAAGATCCGCTGGAGGGGAGACTTTGGAGGGAGCGGAGACGGAGACTCGAAATGAAGCTGCAACTTTTAGCCAAGCCAAGACTATGGAGAAATTAGATTGAGCGGAGACTTTATAATGAGCGGAGAATTTAGATGAAGCGGAGACTTAAGTGCGAGCGGAGACTTTACAATGAGCGGAGAATTTAGATTGAGCGGAGACTTCACTGCGAGCAGAGACTTTTTCTCGAGCGGAGAATTGGAGCGGAGAGTTGAGATTTCTCATGTGGGGAGGAGGGGGGGAGACTTAGAGTGGAGCGGAGAATGAAGTTGGGAGAAGACCTCTTTGGCGCAGTAATGACATCTTTGGGAGGGTGGAGGGAAGGGGAGTGTGATGTGGCTGGAGGTGACACATCGACTCTTGACGTTGACGAAGGAGAAAGATTTTTCTGATTGAAGTGAACACCAGGGCATCATTCTTGATGGGGGGCAGAAAGCTGGACGGTGATGTTGCTACTAAATTAGTTTTTCTTCAAATAATTCCTTGTTTCTCGATATTAAACAAGAAAATATACTACCCCCCTTCGGCAGAATGAGAGTACTGATTACAGATTACCAAATCAAGAGGTCGCCAAATGACANCCCCTTCGGCAGAATGAGAGTACTGATTACAGATTACCAAATCAAGAGGTCGCCAAATGACAATTAAATCAAGCGGGATATCGCTCATTTCAAAGTCATTACAAAAGAAGGAAACGAACGACGGCCAGTTAATTCGTGCCGCCCAATAGGGACCTGTTGCAGAGAGTGGTTGCCAGTGGTTGACGAGTGGTTGCCGAACGGTTGCCGAGTGGTTGCCAGTGGTTGCTAAGTAGTTGCCAAATTGTAGTCTGTGATTGCCATGTGATTGCTACGTGGTTGCCAGGTGCGAGCTCTCAACACGCAAAAATTAACAACTACCAGATAACAAAGTCCTACGTACCACTCATCCATGATCTTGCTGGAACAGCATCTACTATCCGCTCCAAAGTTTTCTCCTCTCGATATCTCCGGCGCTCCCTCTGGTTCTGCAATTTGACTTTCTTCTCTCGGCTTTCCTCCTCCATCAACCACACATCATGCAAGGGTGGTGGCTGATAAACTAAGATGCCGTCATTATCAAATTCATCATCAGCATAAAGCTCCTTGTTAGTATCCCACAGCATATCAGTGATTGCTGCAGTAACACTGTCATTCTCGCCTGTGCTGTACACTGTCTCAAACTTATCGTCAAACATGCAGTGATACTTTGGACTAATGTACCCAGTGCCAAGGTGTCTGATGTTTGCAACCAGCAAAGAATGCTCCTCTGAAAACCCCAAGAACTCGCCAACACGGGACTGTCTGTTCCACTTTGGAATCTTCTTTCCATCTTGCAGTTTAATGTTGGACATCCCCACACGTGCGCTCTCAATAGATCATGGTGATCCGACTTGCTATTAGTCAGCATCTCCAACAGAGAGATCCCTGTCACCTGATTTGGCAGCCTGTTATAAAGCCATGCGGCATGCTTCACTTCAAATGGCCACAAAGACAAATCATCAACCCCATGCTCACTCCAATGCAACGCTGTGTGAAGCATGAAAGTTTGAGCCATGTACATGATTGTTTGGATTGCACGCTCTGCTTGAGCGTTTTGATGTTGAGCTCCAACTCCAGAGAACGACTGTGTCTGATCCTCTTCAGCACATGCTTCTCGGAACTCCTCTTCAGTAAATACTCCATTATCACTGCAGTAGTGCTCGACCTCTACCATTGCAAGGTCATAAATCCACTGTTCAAACTTCTGCTTCGACCCAATGGTTTCACCAGCACCCATAGAGACTTGATTCTCAACATGAATGACGCCTGACACGGCATCAATGAAGATGGTACCCCCATGATACCTATTATCTGGACCCTCTCGACCGTAGGCTGTAGGTAATCGGCCAGGTGTTCGCAATATGTACTAGTCCATTGAAAGAAAATCCCCAGGCATGTACTTATCAGCAGCAAGGATTCCCTCCTTCTCTTTCACTGCCTTTTCTCGCTTAACCTCCGGACTTCATTTCTTTACGCGTGCCAACTCACACGCTGTGCACAGTGGGATTTCGCAACTGGATGTCGACTTGAACTTTGGCTTGATCACTTGAGGCATGATTACTGCATCCTGCCCGGGGCTCTCAGCCTTGTGCTCAACCATCATTTGCTATATTCTCTTCATAGAGCAGCCTAATTTCCAGTGCCATAAAAGCAACCCCCTCTGTGGACCTGTTAAGATAGCATTTGCATCATCGCCAACACAAGGGCAGCATATCTGCTGCATAGTGTGAAACTCATATTCAAAATCATCACTATCTCTATTCCATTGCCTAGCAATTCCAAGCTCACTTCTTGCTTGTGCAGTCTGTGCTGCATCCCAACTCTCCTTCATATCCAACGGCGTTCGGAAGAGACCCGTTCTCGACCTGGAACCTATCATGTCACGCTCCCTCTGAGTGCAATGACAATTGAAAATGACTGGGAGATTGGTACCACAAGTTTCAACTGGTATGTCAATCCTGTGGGAAGGATGCCCTGGACCCTGACTTGGTAAATGCATCTCCACCATGGTCCCATCCTTTTCAATTCCGCTCCGCCCTCCATGCTACTGATGGTATGATTGTGGGCTCAAATATCTGCTGTAGGCAAATGATAACAAATGACTGGCAAGTAAATGGAGTCGCCATTAGAGGCTGTCAATTTCCACATGACGGTTCCAATCCCTACAACAACGTCGGTGTGTGCTATATCTTGGACCTAGATGTCGACTGTCTCATAGTCGATGCAGTCTGACCGAAATGGTGTCAGGCCATACGATGCTCCAGTAACCCACACGACCGGGCAGTCCTCAAATTTTGCTGAAGGCGTTATGCCAGGTCCGGTTTGTGCTTCCAAGACAAAAAGAGATGCTCGTGGAGAAATCCTCAGGGCATCGCGACATGCATTCATTCGATTGACTGCTAGCTGTGCTCGACCCACATGATTTTCCGACTCATCTCGCTTCAAGTGCCTAATGACTGCAAGAAAATTAGACGAACTGCAAAATGCATTTAGATTCTTCTCTGAGATGCAATTGCAGGGTGTGATGCTACTTCCGTCTATTTTCCGTTTCCAATTAAGAAAGAATTCATGGTTCACCACACGACGCTTCCATAGTCTATCACGGCTCCTCTGATTTCTCCTCCTCCGTCGACGACGCTTCTGAGTGTAAGGAGATGGAACAGTATGACCATTCAAAGTTGGTGTGTGAAATGAATATCTACGACGTCTGCAACGCTTGACTAAACCAAGTGCAAGACGCCTCCTCCGGAACTTCTTAAGTCTGCCCCCAATACGCTTCCTCCTGCACCTCCTTGGGTACAACTTAGGGTAAAAACAACGGCGTATCTCAAAGTATCACCGCTTCAAACGTGTTTTCAATTCTGAACAATAACTCGCCAGGGTGGCAGTTCCCTGCGAATAACCAAAACAATTCCAACCAACCCGAGTACCGCTTTGACGATAGGTAGTATCTCAATATAGAAGAACCACAGGATAAGAATGTCCAAAGTGAAGTTAATGGTTGCAAGAAGTTTCTCAAACAACTTATAAAAGTTTCCAGGGTTTAAAAATTGGGACCAGCTGATGCCTGTGCATCACCCGACAAGTTTAACCCCAGCGCTTTTGCCATGCTCTCCATAGCATTGCGAGTCTCATCACTGGTAGCTGAGTGTGTCATGCGGGCGGCAATGGCTCTTTGATCAGCCCTATTGTCTATCCCCATGGCTCCTCCTGTAGCTGGTGGAGGTGATCCTTGAGCTCCTCCCTTGGCTGCTACTACTAGAAAGTGGTCTGGCTTGATGCAGGCAAGAGTGCCCAGCAAGGTATACCCCTCCTCCATCGTAAATTGGTGAAAGGAAGAATTATGTGTGGTGTTCCACCCGCACTTGTTCCCTGCTTTGTGTTGATTGCAGTACGCATGTGGCTGGCCTCCATGCCAACGCACTTCATTAGCTTGAGTAGGTGGTCCCCACTTCCTCCTTGAGTACTGATCCCCACCTCCAGAACCGTGGGCTCTGCCGCCTCCACGGCCTCGGCCGCCTCCACGGCCTCTGCCATCGCCACGCCCCTTCTGACCGGAGCGGCCCTCGGCTTGACGCTTTGCCTTGTCCTCTTTGAACTTCTTGACATTCTTGCCAATTCGATCCTCATCTCTCGGTTCAGGACATGTCCTGACACGACACCCTGGTTTCCCGCAATTGTGGCATGGGTACTGGCTCGGGTCATAGGTCAAAGCCTTGGCCTGACTGAACTTGTGCCCCTTGGGAACTACCCACTGTGAACTCGAGGACAGGTTGCTGAACAATTCCAGCGCTTGGATCAAGATATAGGTGATCTCCTCAAGGCAAGTTGCATGCTTCCAAGCTCTTGGACCACCAGGAATGAGGTTTGCTTCCTGCACATGATTGATCTGAGCAGCAAAATAAGACGAAAAACGTTCAACGGACGTTTTTGAAAGTCCTTTTAAAATATCTATGCTGGCATCCTTGGGTAGATCATTTGTCTTAGCCAAGCGACGACAAGCCGCTGACACCTCAATCTTGGCCCTTGGTACTTTCTCTCCCTTGTAACGCATAAACCCCTTCTTTGCAAAGATATCAATTAACTTCAGAAGCGATGCTGTACTGTCACGGGAGTGTGCAAATAAATACTGAAAGAGAATCCACCCATATGTGACCGCTCCCCTGAAGCAATGATCCACAAGCACATACTTGCTGTTGATCTGTTCACGTAAGGAAGCAGTGCACGAGTTATAAAGCAGCAAGCAAGCCCAATCATTGGATTCTCGGTCGGGACTATCAAGCGGGGTGTGTCTATTTATAGTATACTGCCAATAGCACGCCACATCCCATGAGATCTACTCCCAGTTGAACAACATGTCGATGCCATCATCGTTCCATGCATCGGCAATGTTCTTAAGCTTGTGAATATCTACTCCGGCCACTAAAGTTGAAATCATGAAGATAGTCTTGAGGTCATACATTATCAGCCGCATATCCAACGTCTCTACTTTGGCGAGATTCAACGCATAAGAGTCTTGAATGAATGTCTCCTTCGTCTCATCGTCATCGTTGCACTCCCCCGAAGCCGAGCTTACAAAATGCCTGGTAACTCCAAACTTCGGGTCAATTCTTTTCGTCGCCGCATCACGTACTTTACAAAGACCGTTCCCCGCCTTGCGTCGGTCGTTCTTGGAAACAAGTACTCCAGCTGACGTCTTGATCTCTGAATCTAGGATGTCAGTTGGCGATGAAAACAGTGTGGCGTTCCTCCCAATCCCCGGCTGGATAGGATCACCCTTGGAACCAGCGCCGCCTCCTCTGGTCGCACCTGGCTGTGCGCCTTTCGCTGGCACGGTTCCTGGAAAGTTCGGAGCCAGTGGTACACGCAGGCTTGAACTTGTGGTCACAATTGTGGATGGAACTCCGCTGTGTATCGACACTTCAGCTTGAACAGAACGCTGGGCCTGACTGCCTTGGTTTGAGCGATGAGACTTGGCTGTCCCGACGCTGCCTGGTCGACGTGGGGTCAAGGTTGGTGCGCCTTGACTAGCATTCGAGTTCCGTCCTGATGGGGCCTCGGACTGAACGCCCACTGAGATGGACGGCATACTGTTGGTCTCTGACATCCTTGACAGTCGCGATTGACTTGCACCTGTATTGGTTGATGGTGACAAGGGTGGAAACTCCTCTTCGCTTGAGATATCCACGGCGAACTCAATGATTTGAGTTTGATCCAGAGGGTTCTCTGCTCCGTCTTGACTTGACATTGACGGTCCCAGCACTGCTTCAGGCTGGCCTTGAGTAAATCCCTTCCTCGGTTTGGGAAACTGGATGCTGCTCGAGAGCGACTCGAACGAGCTCTTCGTTAGCTCTGATACAGCACAATACTTGCCAGACTTTTCTGTTGCTCTGGGAAGCGCAATTGATTGAGGCGAACCGCACGTTTGGGCTCATAACCTCTCGAAGTGTTGTGTGGAAGCACACTTGTTCTATTCATGGGATGGTTCGAATCCCCTGCCCATGTGCATATGAAGGAGGATAAGGGACACGGCTATCAGATTGAATCTCAGCAGTTTACTCTGCTTTATTACTTGTTACATCTATTTAAAACTGAAAAGTGATACAACGAATGTATCTGGCAGCATCCCTTTGCTAGCTTCATCTAGCTGCTTGTTGTCTTTTGATAGGGGATGCTACCATACTGGGTCTCCCTCTGACCCCAATACTACCACTTGTGGCCCATTTATCTAGCCAATCTCTGCCATGCCCCAGTGCTCTCGCTTGACTTGGTGAGATAGTATTCCCTGACTGTCTTACTTTAACATTCGCAGACATCAGGGGTAAG
>JAZGVR010000211.1:0-10413 GCA_037356255.1 Thalassiosira tumida | reverse complement strand
AGATGTTGGATTTGTCAATCTAGATAATGGATTTTGTTTCCCTCGTAAGTTTTGCCAACATAGATAGTTCGGACAACTAAGTCATTTTTTGTCAACATAGATAATGGATAATTAAGTTGTCAACTTAGATAAAGGATTGCTAGTTTAGACAGAAGGAAGAAGCAGGAAGAAGAATACGACAGCTCATTACAGTTGGATGGGAACGCCGCTTCAGCGCTTCTGTTCCCGCGCTCCCGCTTCCGCGCTCCTGCTTCCGCCTCTGGCCAGTTTCCGGCCCTGATAAACCAGCCAGTCACACCCCCTATTCTTCCCCGCGTGCCGGCGTGCGTCTTGCCGATCCCGCATCGTCGCTCGTTGTCCGTCCAACCTTTCTCTGAGCGCGGCGACGGCGCACCTCCACCGACGATACGAGTTGATTTTCATCTAATTCACAAAAACGATGCCACGCCGCATCCACATTGCGGTGCCAATCACACCAAGCTGGCGGATCGGGACCGTTGCAGGCTCCGTCCCCTGGGTGGAGGGGGCTGTTGGGCTGGTGCGCGACCGAGATGAGCGGTTTGGCGCTGCAGGTTGTCGCATGGTGCGATCATGACTTAGCGGCACGGACGGAAGTGCCATTGGAAGTCAGCGCCGCCGTTGACCCACGGCTGCTCGTACAAGCAAATGACGATCGGTCAAAATACGTGACAATCAACTGGCGGTGCCATCAAACAATAAACACAACAATAAACCACAATCGTCACTGTGGGTCTTGAGGCGAGGACACCGGGGCGCTCTTCGACGTCATCATTGACAGGGATGAACGCAAGGAAGCTCGGGCATTTGTCAGCAATCGCCGTTTCTAGGGAGGGGATGGAAGATGACCGCTGTGTCAGGGGAGGCGGGGAATATAAATATATAACAATCAAACTGCCTGGGGGGGGAGCGTAACAACAACAAAAACAGCCACCGGTGTTCAGGATCGCCTTCTCGAAGACAGTACTGCTCCGGTGGATGGTTTTGTCCTTCTTGTTTCTGATGATCACCTCCTGCGAGAGGAGGTCGTCCCTGATAAAAAATATTCATCAATTGTCATCTTGCGGCGGAAGGGCCACGACGCTTGGGCCTATCAAGACTATTGTCGACTTAGCACAGCGGGCGGCGGGGGTGGGGCTATTGTCATTGGAGCTCTTATTTACGTATTGTTGCGGGGCGCCGCTATTGTCGGTTGAGCGTTGCGGGGCTAGCGTCGGCAGAGCGGGGTGCGTGCGGCGGATTGATTGTTGGCGGGGTGTGGATATCGTCAGTGGCATGCGGTAAGTCAGGGCTATCACTGGCGGATTTTGGTGCGGCGAATCTATGGTCGGCGGGGCGCGGATATCATCAGCAGAGTGCGGAAAATCAGGACTATCATCAACGGATCACAGTGCAGCAAGGCTATCGTTGACTGAGCAGGCGGAGCGAGGTGGGTCTATCATCGGGGGAGCGCCAAATATTACTACAAATCCAAATCAGGAGCAGGCAGAATAGTACTACAAAAAAATATAAATTCTTACAACAATAAAAACAAAAAACTATTTGTAACGTTTTGAACTTTGGAATAGTATATGCGAGCCTGATGTTTTAGAAGATCATTCACCTGTCAAAATAGACCCTTGCATGGCGTGCCGTCGCTGTCCTATAAGATGTCGCGGCCAGATGGGGACAACAAAGGGGACGAGGACGGCGATAAGGCGGTCCTCCAAAAATCTCCAAAACATGACTCTAGCTACCTGGGTACTAAGAATGTCCTGTAGCCAATGTTTGTTCGTTGCACCAAGCTACCGCGTCACCAATACATGGTTGTTTTGCTTTGGTGTGATTCTCCCAATCTCGTATTCAGGCAATTTGGAGAATCCAAGCAAGGGATCACATCATGCAGTTCCTATTTTTGCACCGAGGTGAAAAGGTCTCAGATTTATGGTCATCATTAACGACACCTTTATTTTTTGCACCTTGCCGTACCCTCTAAACTAGTCTAGTTGATTGGCCAGCGCCGCCAGTTTTGATGCTGCTGAGGAGGTGGTGATCAGAACTAACTTCTACTCCTCTTGTTCCTAGATGTGTGTCTGAGCGATCTCGTACTTCGAAACCGTCACCACAATGGTCTGCAGCGACGGTACATTCCGTGATTGCAGACCACTTGGATGGTGGGTGATGTTGGCAGTGTGCTCTAGTGTAATGTCATAAATTATACTAGATTAGAGCATGTTTCTTGCTTGTTCCTTGGATATGAGCATAAACATACAGGTCAAGAGGTGGATCCCTTAAAGGAATAACAGGTTACTACCATGGCAGCTGCCGTAGCAATGGCCATGGCAACGACGGCGATCATGGCCAAGGAGGTCCCAGAACCCCCGAGTGATGGTTTGTGGGAGGTAACACTGCTCCCACGTACGTGAATGTTGTCGATAGGGTTATGACACAGTAATGCACTGTTTTTGGAACTAATCGTTGTATATCGTTTACCCGCTCACTCAGAATTTGGAGGACCCAAGGACAGCAAGGACACACACCACAATGAGGATGGCAACAACCAAAATACCATGATGATGGTGATAATTTCATTCATTGTGTAAGTTTTGTTGTGCTGTTAACAGCTTTCCGGCTAATGTGACATATGTCACAACTTTTTGATAAGCTCCACGGAAACCTACCAAACTTAGCACAAAAAAGGCTCCCAGAAGCGCTAGTTTAAAACCAGCTGTAGCTGAAAGCAAGGGATTTCTCTATGTCCAATTTTGCATTGATGTTAGCTTGATTAATATTAGTTCCTGTGTAGGTTCATGCGGATCATTTTTCCAACAACCGGACGTGGGTACGTTATCGTACTTTATTGTATTTCTTCCGTATTTGCCAACCACAACCATGGCGGCCGCAACGGCATTACGAGGGGAGTGCTACCCAGTTAGTCGCAAATGAGGGCTTGATGGAAAGGTACAGTCCTCCCGGTTCGAGTAAGCCCACCGGAAGCAGCGCTGTGGCCTTCAAAACGGCCATCTTCTGTTGACGCTGTCAAGTTTGATGCAATTCAACGCTGCCAAGGAGATGGCTAGTAAAATTACTTTACAGTCAATTTCAATACGCACTAGCTTACGAATAGTGTCTACGATCATTAGTGTTCTATCACTTCGAAACCCCCCATAAAAGCACAATAGCGCCTATGAACGCAGTTGTTGTGGACCATGTTGATGGTCGGCAACAGCGTGAGCTTACTCGGCTGGGTGCTGCTCTACCGGGTATCCAAATTGACCGCCCCGGCCACGTCCAACGCATGGATGGATCCCATGCGTGTGATGAACCCATACGTGTGTCAATCACGAAAGCGAATCAATGACACCAGCCGTGGCGGCCATGGTTGTTCCGGCTGCGGCTGCTATGTTCTATGGTTGATGGTTCATCATCGTCCGGAAATTAAAAAGAAACGCCAAGAATCCCATGTTGATTGCTAGCCATTATTTTACTAGCTATTCTAGGTGTGTTGGTTGTTGAATTTTTCAGAACAGACTTACCCAGAAAGCTGTTATAAGAGGGGCAAATGAAGGGGGGCCCTATTTAAGTAAGAAGTGTCTATTACTTGAACATTCATTCGGTGCCGGAAAACAGTCTATTTATAGTGCTCTTTGCTTTAGTATATATTAGACGTTTAAAAATAGCATGCTGTCCCCTTTTTATCTACCCCATGTCGGCTCGGTCTATCAATATATTCTATGAACTTGTCTTTAGAATCTGGGTGGACAACAATTTTCCTTAGAATTCTACAATGAGTCACACCCCCCATTGTCCGCTGACATTAACAAAAATAGAGAACATTTTCAGCTGACAAGACCAAAAAACGGAGTAGTTGATAGCTAGCTACTAAAATTTTGAAGACATTGTTGGTCCTCTATATTTTAAGAGACCGGTGAACAACCATGTAACGCTAAACACCATGTAACGCTTATTTACAAAAAAAACACCAGCATACAGTGTCGTAATCCAATTCCAAACTATTCATATGCACATGAGTGGCATTACCCCCAGACATCCATCAATCATCATTGGGACCTCGTTAGCTAGGAGGTTCTGTTCAAAGGATTTGGCATCCAAAACCCGTGACCACAAAATACACGTAATTCGGCCTCCAGCCAATTTTGCAAAACAAATTAAAGAAACAGCCGGATCACGGACAGACGAAGGCATCAACACCCCGCCTTGGGAGGGTGACAACTCCACGATCTTTTTTCGGAAAATCAATTCAACAATGATGAAAATGACTCCTTGGAAGAATATTTACTCGTTCCACCTTCCCATTGCTTTGGGCTAGCTGTCAAGACAGAGATTGTCACTCTATAAAGAATCCTCTTGGTTATAGACTGACCGTCATCGTTTCTTTCTTTGTGTGGGGTACAAAGTCAATACACCAAAAATCAAGCTGCGATGGTGGATCACACCATGATCTCACACCACTTCCAGCTTCTCTGCGCTCCCCAAATCCATCTTGTGGACCACCCCCATCTTCAACCACCGAGGGAGACCTCAACCAAGGTCTCCTACTGTCTCCTTTTCCTCGTCAGCTGCAGAATCCACGTGCGATTAATCCGCAAATAGTTCCGGATCCGACGCGGCATCAATTAAATGATCAGTCCTTAAATATCTCTTCGGTCTCTTCACATCTTTGAAGCACCCCCAAAATAGTATCAACATGCCAATTTGGATTGACTTCTTACCCCGTCACCATAAACGCCCTCTCCACGATAGCGTGATCACCTGGTGTAAGTAGCACCACACAGCCAAAACACCATTGCTGTTGCCTCGAATTCAATTAGCTTCTAACTTAATTATATTTGGTTGTCATTCCATCTCTCTTTTGCTTTGTTTCCATTGATATCAGGATATTAAGCAATAAAGGGGGACAAAGTGGCAGTTGAGATCCTGCTTATCTGTTTATTCTTTATTATCATTCAAAGATTCCACGATTCTGTAACCAAAACTCTTGTGGTCCATCGCAACCGACACCTCGCTTAGCATCGTGTTCTGCAGCCGCTCCATTTTTTGCACCCCTGCCATTGCCCGGTCCTGGTCCTTCATCCCCCAGAACTGGCGCGCTTTTCCGCCGCCCCTGTCGCTGTGGGCGTCACCGCCTGGAGGCGTGTTCTGCCGGGTGGGATCCCTGCGCCCTTCTCCCAACACAGGCGCAAATGCGCTGTGGTGCGACGCAACTGACCACTCCAGTGACGCGGCGGTGCTGTCCATGGTGCTGCCGCGCTTGAGGGGCCCAAAGCCCGATGCTCATGTCGAGGTGCAAATGGTCGTGAATCCACAGCAGCAACTTGCCGCTGTAGCTGCTCTTGTTATGTTGCGACGAGGTTGCGCCTCTGATCTGTCTATTCTTGTAAATGTTTGCTGAATCGTATTATGGAGGTTGCATCAGTGTCAACCTGTCCCTGCAGCCCAAACAAGATCAAGCCCTCGCCCCGCTCGTCTCTATGCAGATCCACGGCTTGAATCAGGGAAGACCGTCCCATGGCGGTGCCTTGATAAATGTCATAGTTGACGATGGTTGGGGTTTTGTCGTCATTGGGGCCACATCGCAAGGTGGCGGCGAGGGTGGCGGCGGCAATGCTGGTCGTGGGATCCTCGGGGTAGCCAGATGACCACGGGAACTGGTGGCACTGGTAGGACCGCGCTCTGCGGGCGACGTCCTCGCGCGGGGCGTACACGTAGACCCCCGTCAAACCATCCATGGTGTTGCAGGCAGCAGCGAAGTCCCGGTCGCCGGCCGGAACGCGCGCCCCCTCGACCGCGGCGGCTGACGCGAGTTCAACCAGGGGCTTTGGCCGCGCCACCAGCGCGTTATGGGGCAGGGCGCCAGGCGCCTGGGACCAGCCCAGATGTTGGCCCCACTCGGCCAAGGCGGCCCGGCCTTCCCCGCCAAGGGGCACCTCATCGAACTGGACCCTGTCCATGTAAAGCCGACAGATGCGCCCATATGTGTCCGCGACGCTGTTGCCTCCCTCGTCTCCGACGTCCACCGAGAAACCGATGCCGGTCGCGGCCGCGCGAAACCGCCATGGCCCCGCCCCCCCCATGGCGAGGGTACCACCTAACGCGGCATGGGCGCAGAACCCGACCTCTTCCCCGGACGGCAGGTGGAAAGACATCACGTTCAACCTCACAAAGCTGGTCGCAACCATCGTACTCTTCCACTTGCAGGAATCGGCGAGGCACCGGTGGTAAGATTCCGGCAGTGGTGCAGAGGACGCGAACACCGTAACTGGGTTCCCGCCCGAGGAGCCGCGGCAGAAGACCCTAGCGCCAATCCTGCGGAGTGTCTTGTCATCCGTTGTCGTCGCGCTCAGAGTGGAGGACGCGGTCCCCCGTGCCGCGGCACCCGCTGCGTTTTCATTAATTAGATAAAAATTGACCCAGATGGCAGCGTCAATGCGGACGAGCCCAAGGTGACACCGCCTGGGGGTCAGTCCGACGGCACCGTGGCGCAGCCACTACCGCGCAGGGAGGACGGTGGGGCGTAGTGGTGATGATGAGATACACAATACACTTCTTCCTTCTATCTAAACAAGCAATCCTTTATCTAAGTTGATAACTTAATTGTCTTTTAACTATGTTGACAAAAAATCAGTTCATTATCCAGACTATCTATGTTAGCAAAACTTACAAAAAAAAATCAATTATCTAGGTTGACAAATCCAACATCTAGAAGAGCAAGATCCAAAAACTCCGTTATCTAAAATAGCACATTTTAACGCTTTCCTGTAGCGCCTGGCACTATCATGACAGCACGTCAATGATGCTGCTACTATGTCATCATTAAGCTGGAGTAGGGATGGAAAGTAGAAAGAAGAGGCTGAGCAAGGATGTATTTGAACGAAGAGAGATTTTGACATCTTCCCGCGCCGTCAAAGACGGCACAAACGCGCACGCATTCACAAAATTTGCACCAAGCCCTTCCGAGGAAAATTTTGCCGTCAGCATTGTATTTAGTGCTCACTTAGCAAAATTGCGACTACTTCCTTTTTCATACCGATTACGACAAACTCACCAAAGAAGTAACTATTGACATTGGGAACTAATGTCTTTGATCAATCAATTGCATTCTTTTCTGGCGAATGCGGAACTGTGACAAGGAAAGCATGGCCAGCTCCAAAACGTCCTTCCATCCCTTATGACATCTATGATTTGAGGTGGGTGGACCAGGAGGCTATCTACCGGGCAGAAATCTATGGCACGAATATTTCGGCCAAAAACTATCTATGACAAAGAATGTTACACTAGGACATTGAGTTGGACGAGATGCCAAAAGCTGAAGTTCGACGACCATCACGGGAAGGATTCCGTCCGGCGATGTCCCAAATGCAACGAGGCGCGGCTCTTCGACAAGGAGGGCATGAGGAGGTTTCAATCCAAACTTTTGGCGCAGAGCCGTCACAACACACAGGTGGCAGACGGGGGGTGGCGACGCCGCGGGTGGCAACCGATGACACGTTGCCGCGGGCAACACGAACCACCTGGAGCGCGCCTTTGGCATGCTGAGGCAGGGGCGGCGTAACGCGGAAGTTGTTCCCGGCGCCGCGGCAGCGAGCAATCAGAACGTCGAATAGAAAAATTTGCCTCCCAAATAGGAGGATGATATTATCCAAGAGAAGGAACCACAAAAAGGAAGTGATGACAAAATATTAAGGGGTGATAACTCCCCCGCATCATCTCCAATTGATAATATAAAATTGGCCTGCAGCACACAAGATCGAGGGATGGTGGTGGATCCACTAACAGCAAACCCTCCGAAGCGATCGCCCCTTCAACTCACAAAGCCAATCATAGTGAATCCCAATCTCTTGTCAAATAAAAACTCCCGTCGTTACCTGCCACGATTACAGCACAGAGTTTTGTTACTTCCACTTGAACACCCATCCCGGGCAGTTCTGCTTTGAGTACCGCATAAAGACCCTGGACGACGACCGCGCCAACGTCAAGTTTGCAGCCCGCGCCCTCCAGGCCAAGCCCTGACCCAGCTGCGGCATCCCCGTCTCCAAGGATGGCGGGTGCAACCAGATGAGGTGCGCCGGCTGCGGCACACACTTCTGCTCGCTCTGCGGCGGGACCGTCGACGACGGAGCGTTCCCCAAGCACCTCTGCTGGTGGAACCTTTGGTCCGGGTGCCCAAACATGCAGCTTGACGAGGGCGACGAGCCGCCGCGGTGGACCGTGTGGGGGGCGAGGGCGCTGTCGGCGGCGCAGGTCGCGGCGCTGGGGGCGCCGAGCGTTGCGCTGGCCCTGGCGGGCGCGGCGCTGTGCCCGTGCCTGGTGCCGGGGTGCAGGAGGACAAACAGGGAACGGGCGGTGAACTGCGTATCATTCTGGGGGATCTTTCTGTCGTCGCTGCTGCTGCAGCCGTTCACGTGCCTGGGGATGCTGATGCTGACCGCGCTGTACTGCTTCCTGTCGGGCGCATCGTTCCTCGTCAAGGCATTCACGAGCCGTGCGTCCGCGCTGGACAACACGGGCGACGCGGGCGGGCGGGGTCGGCGGGGCCGGGGAGACCGCCATCGACGCGGGCGACTCAGGGAACGCCGCATCCGCTGAGGATTTCATACGCGAACTGAAACGCATATTTGACAGATTGGAAGAGGGAAGATCTACTTCAACTTCCCGTTGATTGGAAATTGGAAATGCTTTTAGCTACTAGTTTGTACAGTGAATCAATACCGTAAAAAATAGTGTGGAATGAATTGTTGTCCTGCGTACCCCGACTGGACCTACCCAGCACATGACACAAGCAGAGACAGAGTAACAGGTAATAGGAAAAGTGAGACAAGGAGACACCAAATGCTAGAAAAGGGGACGCGTGGGTTTAAGATCCCCTCTGTCTACCTAAAGACCATGGCATGCCGTGAATTGTACCTAGGATTAGGATTCCAGTAGACGAGGAGGACAATTGTTTGAGATCAGTGTAGTGCGGTCACCCTTTCTAGAAATGATGATACACAAGAAAACGAAAAACTCCGTAGGAGCACAGTTGGTCGCGCCTTTCAAATCAATGAAAGATTGCAGAAGAAAGAACAGAAATGAAGAATTCTTTACAACAGACACTTAATAGACAAATATTCACGAAAACACACCCCGAGTGGGGTAAATATATTGAAGGGAAAGAAGGGCATCACCATGTCATTGGGGTCATTGCACTGATCTTACTTTTAATATTCAGTTTATTTGAAAAGAACAAAAGTTACATCCAAGAGAAACTTGTAGCAATTAGATGAGATAGTTAAGGATATTGCAAGAGCTAGAATCAAATAATTTATTAAATGCCGCCAAGCAGGGGTGCTCTGTTTACTACTAAGCAAAGGGATAGTAGTCAGGTGGAGTCAGAATGAAGCAAGAGGAGAATCTGAGACTCAAACCCAGGACCTTGTCATTAGACCTAAGATGTACTCTACCATTGAGCATAGGTAGCATAGAGTCAGTAGACTAGATTCATTTTTGTTGAGGAGGTATCTATTGTATCTTGTATTGTGTATTGTAGTGGATTCATGCTTGTGGACACACGGGCAGTGGGTATCTTCAAGCGCGGGCATCGCCCTGTGGAACTATCTATTCCTACGTATAAAACACAAATTAGGCGACTGGATATTTGTCACCATGTGCAAGGGGGTAGTTCATGATACCACCAAATCACGCATCACTTCACTACCCCCTGAAAATTTGTTCCCATGGTCCAATTCCAAAGGTTAAGGCTCCCACAGAGCGTCCCTAACATTGCCGTTCTACCATCCAATTTTCAGGGTACTCATCCGCCGGGATTGATTTTTTCAAAAATAGGGGGCACGTGTTTTGGTCAGTGACCGCCCCCTTCCGCCAGTCCATTTGCAATGTAAAAAAGATGAAGATCAAAGCAAACGAAAGGGGCGCGGCAGTTAGGGGCTAATTGGCATTTCGTTGGAATGGGGACGAGTTTGAATTCTTACGTGATATTAGTACGAATGTCCACATACGATCTAGCAATACCAAACTGGCCAACTACCCCCCCGAACATGGTCAAACCGTCGGTCCGTTGAAGATATCCACTGCCCGTGGTGGATTAAGGCGCTTGGGCGCACCCGCCCTGATACCGCAATTTTGAGCTTGCCCGTATCCACTAGTTTTATCTAGTAAACTAGGTGTGCCATCAGGCATTTATCACCAACTTAAAGCTAGTAGAATTAAATAGTAGGGTGCCGCCCGGGCGCAGCGCGCCCTGACAGTTAAAAAAACGCGCCCTAGTCCCACAAGCCTACTTGTCCATTAGAGTGTCCGAGCAAAACGACTTTTGACGTGTCGGATAATTATTTTGATGTTTATCCTCGGACAATTTTCGGTTTCTGCGCATTTGGGTACAGTCCGCGCTTTTTCTCG
>JAZGVR010000210.1:0-10489 GCA_037356255.1 Thalassiosira tumida | reverse complement strand
ATTTTGGTGCTTTCGCGTCGCCTCACCAATTATCAAATTATTGCTGGCTCGTCAGGTTGGTTGTTGTTTGTTGTAATAACTTTCCAAACTTGACAGTACTTATCCATAGGTAATCAATACCGTTGAAAATATGCTGGTCGTCTCTGTCGTTAGTGTTCCTGGTGTTGGTGTTGGTGTCGGTGTTGGTGTTGGTATTGATGTTGGTGTTGGTATTGGTGGTGGTGGTGGTGGAAGCATTCGTAGTTTTTACTGCTGCTAGGGTGTTACTTATCATTGTCTCATCCCAGGTGTTGGTTGTCATCGTGGTCTTTGCTGCTGATGATGTTGATGGTGATTGGTGTTGACCTCATTGTTGTTGCCTCTATTGATGATTCTGGTGATTGTTGTTGCTATTGTTGGTGTCATTGGTGTTATTGCAGACAGAGAAGCATAATATTGTTGACAACAGCAAGGCGGGCGGACGGTTTGTATTGTCGTCGCTTGGCGCCGTTGTTGCTTCATTCGTTTGTTTGCGTCATCATTCTATTGTCATTTGTTGTTGTTTGTTGGTCGTTGATCGTTGTTAGTCGTTGGCCTTGTTCGCCGTTTGTTGTTTGCCATTCTGTTCTTTGTTGGTTGGTTGCTCTGATTGAACGATTGAACGATTGAACAATTGGACGACCAAAATCAGATTCAATGTGTTTTCATTGGACAGCGCAAACGTTTCCATTCTCCTGGGAAACATCATTTGTGGCAAGTTCACTTGAATTGAATAAGAAGTTTGTGTTTAACGAATTTAATATTAAAAGTTGAAGCGTTTTCTCCAAATCTCGGGATTTTGATTCAAAGTTCCCGCAATAGCGTGGAACTAGTTTCGTGTTTCCTGGTCTGTTGGCGGTCAGTATGTATCCCCTCTGTTCACCAGTTGTTAATTGTTGGTTGCCTTGTTGCACTTGGGTGCTTCCCTAAAGTGCTAACTTGGATGGAGCTGCCAGATAAGAAACCTCTGGGGGAGGGGGGGGGCAACTTAACCAGTCCTAGCAAGAGTCCTAGCGCGCAGCCCTCGAGCATCGGGCGGATCGAGCTTTTTTCATCCGGCGGATCTACCGAACACACTTTGTTTTGACTGTTTTGGGAGGGAAGGACTGGAGGGAAGCTATATTAATTTAGAGTTGTAATTAAATCTTTTGTCTTTGATGTTATTATGGCTCAGTGGTTACTCCACTTATACAAGGTCTAGAGATCTGATGTCCAATTCCCCAGATGATAATGAGTAACGCTGTTGAGTGACAATATTATTGATAGTATTGGACATAATGCAAGCATATGTACGCATTACCACTCGTGTCTCAGATTGAAAACGCGAGGAGATACTGACATGCTGTGTGACGAAAGAACAATTAAATTATCTCATTACGAAATGGCATCCAAGCTTTGTGAAGGTTAAGCTGGATTTTCTGATAGGTTCTCGCTTACTAAATGTTAAACCCATTTCTGTATTAGCACAAGTTTATGATGATTCATCATGATGATACATGATATGATCTCTGTGGTAAATTATCAGAATGACATTTATTTCCAAATGAAGCGTAGAAAACTCCAACAAATTCAAAAAAGAATAGTGGCAGAAAAGCAGAGCAAGCTGCAAAATTGATGCACTTACTACTCTAAGAACATTGAACAAAGTTTAACGTCTAGAGTGACATTGCAGCCCTTGTTTCTTTCTCTCTCCTCCTCCTCTCTTCTCTTTCCCTCTCGTTGTGCACCAGAGGGGGGGGTTCTGCAGGCGATCACAAATCAGCCAGGCAGATACGTAAGCGATCTACCCAAAAGAGAGAGGGCCGCTACCAAGTTGGTCTCTGAAGAAGTATTGATTGCATGGTTTGCTCGAGATGTTAGCAAAATCCGTGAATTTTAGCAAGGCACAAGGCACAAAGCCCAAAATTGACGTGATGGGATGCTAGTTCATTCTGCCACAAATGATTAACCAAAGAGAGAAGTGAGTCACGCCGTCATCTATAAATTGAAGCTCTTGTTCGGCATGGATCATAAAATCAAAATATCTTTTTAAGGCTTAGCTAGTGATTTACTAGATAAAAATAGATGTCACCATAAACCTTGAATTGAATTACACATGGCTGGGGTTGTAACAATAGTCGTGCTTGTTCTTTCATGCGACATTATGATCAGGCACCACCTCAACCCAATCCCTTAGAGAAACATTTTAAACCTTCAGCACATTCAGAATCTTTACCACAGTCCCCCTTGCAAAGACCCAAAGAGAATACACTTTCAGGGAGACCACAATTGCCTAAAGATCAAGGAAAGGTTGGCGATAGCAGTAATCCATTCCAGAAGAGTCGTATCCTGTGCAGCCAGGGACAGCTTCGCCACCACTTCGTTTCATACACCTGAGACCAACCTTGGAATAAAAAGATAAATATTGTGAGAATCTTATTATGAAGCAAAAGGTGAATTAAAACGATTGCAGACAAGCTAGATCTTTGTTGTACACACCTGACATTCAGCGTCATTGTCACAATCACCCTGGCATTGACCCAAAGGAAAGACCTCATATGGAAGGCCGTTGTTACCAACCTCTTGAAGTGGTAGCGTTACAATACGTGTGCTGGAATACAGCATACCTGGCAGTTCTACCTCCGCAAATGCAATCTGGGATCTGCTATTTAGTTTTGTGGTAGGAAAAGTCAACTTATAATGGTGAACAAATGTTCCTGTAAATGGCACCTCTGTATAGACAAGGTTTGGATCTCCGCTCTCATAAGTAGATAACACAGCTTTGCCTCGAGCATTGCTTCCAATAACCGCTGTGGACCATGGCAAATCACCTTCACTAATTAGTACCCAAGCACTACTCGAGTCTAAGCGACCTTCAAGGATATAACTTGTAGGATTGCATTCTTCGCAGTTGTTGTTGGCGTAGACACGGAGTCCTTTTGCAATAGACCCCGTTCCATGAAAAGGAAGGACTACAATACCTGGATTCGTTTTACCATCCTTGTAGCACCAAAACTTTTCTGTGGTTTTATCAACAGCAACCGATTTGTTGCTGCTCCATTCAGAAGAGCATCCAACATGAGTGACTTGACTTCCTGTGTCAAAAATATTGCTTACAAGTTCTACATTGCCTAAAACAAATGGAGCATTGGAGGGAACGAGTGTCGCGGCATTTGAGGGGCTACGCGTTGGGCTCTGGCTTGGCAAGTTAGTTGGCTAAATCAATCAAACAGAAGAAAGAAAGCATGTAATTTGTGAATGAGGTACGGAACAAAAATAAACCCAAGCATTTCAAGATACTACATGCCGACTCACTACAGGTGTGGGTTCATCTGTTGGAGCCTTGGAGGGTACTGGCGTCGCGGCCTTCGAGGGGCTACGCGTTGGGCTCTTGCTTGGCAAGTTAGTTGGCTAAATCAATCAAACAAAAGAAAAGAAGTAAGTTGTGAATGAGGTACGGAACAAAAATAAATCGAGTATTTCAAGATGATACATGCAGACTCACCACTTTGGACGGAGCATTGGATGGTGATCGAGCTGTCGGGTTCTGAGTTGGCTGGGCAAAAGGGCTGCCAGATGGCACAACAGTTGTCGGGTTTCCTGGATTCCTATTATAGCAATAGTCTTTCTTGCGTACTCCTGGACCCACACAACCAGGCACCACCTCATCGCCAGACCTTTCGAAGCATATCAGGTCACCCGTACAGTCAGCATCTTTGTCACAGTCACCTTCACAATCACCCAAAATATCACCATCGTCGCCTGTTAACCAAAGATAATCATCAGCTCTTCTGAAACAGTAGTCGGTATCTCCTGCTCTTGAACCCACACAACCAGGCACCACCCCAGACATTTCGAAGCATTTCAGGTCACCTGCACAGTCAGCATCTTTGTCACAATCACCCTTGCATTCCCCCAAAGGAAAGACCTCAGATGGTATGCCGTTGTTACCTACCCTTTCAAGTGGGATATCTGAAGTGGTAGGTGAAGATGACCCAGTAGGCGATGGCGTAGGCTGCAGTGTGTATTTGTGAAAGAAGTACAAATGTCATATTTATAACATCAGCGCCAAAATGAAATAAAAATAACATTATTTACATACAAGAATATACTCACGTCTTGAGTTGGACTTTTTGTGGGAGATATGGGGGATGGAGTTGGTCTTGTGGTAGGCTGTGTAAGTCGGTGGCAAAGAGGTGTGTGGGGTCAGAGCATATAAACATTAGAAAATGAACATGGACAATAATTTNGTAAGTCGGTGGCAAAGAGGTGTGTGGGGTCAGAGCATATAAACATTAGAAAATGAACATGGACAATAATTTTGAAATAATATCCTTACTTGACCGGTGGGCACTTTGGACGGAGCATTGGATGGCGATCGATTGGTCGGATTCTGAGTTGGCTTGGCAAAAGGGCTGGCAGATGGCGCAACAGTTGTCGGGTTGCCTGGATTCATGTTATAGCAGTAGTCTTCCTTGCTTTCTCCTGGACCCACACAACCAGGCACAACCTCATTGGCAGACCTTTTAAAGCATATCAGGTCACCCGCACATTCAGCGTCATTGTCACAATCACCCTGGCATTCGCCCAAAGGAAAGACCTCAGATGGTATGCCGTTGTTACCAATAGATTGAAGTGGTATATCTGAAGTGGTAGGCGAAAATGAATCGGTAGGCGAAGATGTAGGCTGCAGTATGTATTTGTGAAAGGGAAAAAATGCCATTCATATCAGAGATAGAAATATAAATACCATTCTTTACAACAAACACAAAGAATGTAACTCACGTATGGAGTGGGACTCTTTGTGGGAACTGGAGGCGTTGGACTTTTTGAGGGAGGTGGAGCTGTGGGAGATGGAGTTGAAGCGTCACAGTCATATGATGGAATTTGACCGTCCACAAAAAGATCCTGGTCGGTGTACATATCACACTTTTGGATTTAGGAAGTAAAATGGAGTGTCAGATTAAATCTTATCATCACTGAATTGGTATTTCATTCCTCATAGAAAACACTTACCTTTTGGAAGTTATCCATGTTGGGCAATACTGTGGAAAGGTCATTGTTGTCGAGAACACCCATCCATTGAGCGACTCCGTGCCAGACATATTCCCACGGTGTCGTCGGAATAATTCGCCCTCTTGACATCCACTGGTCGCTATTGCTCGACAAGTATTCAGGATAGTGGCCCAGGATCTGTTTGCCCTTGAGAGATCCACCAATCATGAAGTAATTGCCTCCCCAGGCATGATCAGTACCACCGTTGGAATTTGGGCTGATCGACCTGCCAAAGTCACTACCCATGATGATGACGACATTGTTCCAGATGCCCTGGAGCTTCATCTCACCTACAAATTTGTCGAGGACACCATTGGACGTTTCTGTGTGGAAAAAGTTATAAAATGGAAATAAAGAATCATTTGTTAGAAGCAGTAAATTGTATCTGACCATGGATCCATGAGTGACATGTGGATAACTACTCACTGAACATATTGTTAACCTCCGCCTTGGACTCGGAGTGGGAGTCAAATCCACCCTGTTCAATATAAAAAACTTCTCTGTTTACTTTTCTTACAGACCTCATCTTCAAGTAAAAGATAGATGAAGTGAGAAGTTAATTTGGCTAGAAATGAAAGGGACATAATGCCCAAGCCTAAACGGTTATTCAATACATACCTTCATGTACTGCGCCATAGCTCTGAAGTTGTTGTGCAACCCATTTGATGAGGAAGCGGGGTAATGCCCCATGTCAAACTCCGGGCTATCAAACAATTCCGCGTACTCGAGTGATTTCTGGTATTCAAACAGGGACTTGGAGGTCGTAACTGACCATGTCGCTCCAAGGAAACCATCATCTAATGCACCGACACCATTAAGGTCTTTCACCAAATCAAGCATGCTTGGGCCCACACTGGAGTACTTATCAAGCTCTGCTGGATCCTTTAAAGGCACTTGCCACACCGGGTTGTTGTCCAAGCTTGATCCATACAACAGCTGGTTTCCTCCACCTGATGAATCAACCATATTTGCTGTGAATGAGCCAAAAAGAAGGAAGTATTGAAACTAGATCATCAGAATGGTTGAAAGAAACTCGAAAGGAAGGATCGACAGAGATTATATCTTACCAGAAGTTTGATATCCTTGCCTCTTCAACGCATCAAGCATTCGACCTCCCACACCAGTCCCTGGAGACTCGTCATTTATGTCACATTTCAGGCTTTCTGATCGCATGTGGCCGTGCGCAAATAATTGAACGTTGGCCCCCTTATTATAGTCATCATGCTTGGTTAAAGGCTTGTTCAACGATCCAGCATTGGCAACGAATAGTGCCTGTCCCTCATTGTACAACTGTTGAAGATAGGGATAATTGCTATTAACTGCAAATGTATCACAAACCTGATTTGATCCCGTGGCATCAATGTCCAGTAGGCTTGATGTACCCAGTGCTACCGATCCCCGAGCTTTTTTGTATTCCTTATAAACATCTCGCCCATCTCTGCAGTTTGATCTCGGGACGAGCATATTGAATGAATCTGCACCCCCTTCGAGCATGTAGTAAATCACGGCCTTGTAAGGCTCTGCGGGTTTTTTGGTGTAACCGGAAAACGACATGGGAAGCCCAATCCTGCGAGCCACGTTTGTGGAATGAAACTCGGGGCTGGATGCAATGAGCTGCACTGCAATACGCACAGCTTTGGCCCGATTACCTGAATTAAATGTGCTGATATGACATGGGATGGAATGGTGTTAAAATCAATGACAAAAACTAGTGCAATAAGCATTCCATACACTATATTCCGTAGAATAAAAATATATTAAGAATGGAACAAGCGCATACCTCTTCATGGCGTTTCGGATAATGAGGCGATTGGTGTCACTGAGCCGTGCCGCAGTCAACAACATCACTAAAGATCAGGCAAGAAGGTGAGAATTTAAAAAGTAGACAAGAAGAGAACACATTCAATAAGTATCTGAACCCACCTAAATCACTGAGGACTTCATCGAGGCTTGCAGCAGGATCAGCCTCGTATGATAAAGTAGCAGTAGCGTCAATCATTGAGACGCCTTCTTTCTTCACGCATCCTACTCCCCATCCTCTATCCTGAAAGCCCCCATAGCAATGGCTCAGACCAAACTTCATCATGGACCACATACCATCCAACATGGATGTGATGAGGCCACTCTTCAAAACTTGTGCTTCCGGCGCCACCAAACCGACTTCGGCCACCACGCCTACCGCGTACTCCGGCTTGAAGAACGAAAAGACGCTTGGCGACCGGTATGGGGACTGCCCAATCATACCGTCGATGCTGCGCTGCAGCAGTGGGACGGATAGAGGCGCCCACCGACCGGCCTCCATGGCACGGAGGAGGTGAAAAACCTTTATTATGGGTTCTTTCAAGTGTCCGTGTGATTGATCGGCGTCGAGCACCACCTGGCGCGACTCGTCGTCGAGCAGGATCGCGGCCACCATGGCGCCCAGGTCGCCGTACTCCCCGGAACCGAACCGTCCGTGGGATCCCGCCCTGTACGCCGCGGAGACGCGTTCGACGTAGCTGGGGGAAGGGTTGGACACCCCGAAGCGCTGCAAAAATCGAAAGGCCATGAAGGGCGCGTGGCTCGGGTGGTGGAAGTAGGAATCCAGCACGGCGTCCGTTTCCTGGTGCATGTCGCGCAGGTTGCGGTTCGCGAAGTCGACGAAGTGGACCGGGTTCCGGAACGACGCGGAGACGGAGGAGACGTGGACCGTGGAGACGGAGTTCTTGACGAACCTCATGATGCCGTTGGAATCCGCCAATCGGAAGATCGCGTGCGCGTCGAGGGCGCCCCCGCAGTCCGACGCGGTCCTGGAGTAGACCCGCACCCCCGGCACGCATTCCCCGACGGAGGCGTAGACCCCCACGTCGAACGAGTCCGGGTTGACCGCGCCCGTGCGAAGCGTCGCCAGGACGTCCTCCCTCGACCCGATATCACCGACCGTGGCGAAGCCCGCGGATTCCGTGGTGGTGGTGTCGCAGACGCAGCCGTCGACGACGCCGTAGCACGACGGCAGGGCGTCGCAGCCCGCCGCGTCGGACGGCAGGGATTCCTGATTCGTCCACGGTACGCGGAAGTAGTTGACGGTGTCGTCACTCACCAGGTTCCTGACGTTCCTCCGCCCCGCGGAATCGGCGTCGGGGTAGTCCACGCGGGCGACCTCGCGCGTCTCGAAGGATATCTTGGCGCGCACCCGACACCCCGCCGACGACCAGGAGTAGGTCTGCGAATCGGTGCACGCGTCTCCTCCCGCCCACGAATGCGGGTCGCAGTGAGCATATCCGTTGACCGTGCACTTCTCCGCCGCGGATGCGAAAGTCATCCTCTCCCCCGCGTAGTTGCACAAATGGTGGCCGGAGGTGCTGCCCTCGGCGCAGCAGGTGCCGGCGGCGTGGATGACGTCGGGGTCGGCGCACATGCTATCGCTCACGACTCCCCCCTTGATGCTCCCGGCGATGATCTTCTTCCCATCGAAAAAGTTCTTGTGCACGCACGGGGGTCGGATGTATTCGTAAAAAACGGGGGCCGAACCCCCGGCGACCCTGACGGTCCGGACCTCGTCGATGGAATTGGAACGCTCGGCCAGTACCGAAAGGGCGGGAGTGTCGTAAATCAAATTGTCGTCGAGAACGACTTTCCCGGGGTAGGTGCATTTGCCTCCCGATGCAGCGCAGAGCTTATCGTAAAGAGGCGAGCTGGAAGGATCGAGCTTCAGCCTCGGCACGGCGGCGTCTCCTTCCCACGACGGATCATCCCACTGCTGCTCCGGGTTGCCGTGGCTGCCGAGGACCAAGTACGTGGCACCCTGCGTTAATTTGGGAGTGCGACGTTGTACAAGAAGGAGAAAGTCAAAAGAATCCAACATGCACGAAGGGAAGAAATCATCACAGGCCCTGGATCGCTCACCTTGCGGAGGTGCATCCTGGGCGGAAGGTCCGCGCACAACGGAAACCCGTCCCCGATGTAACCCCCCGCCAGGTCCGTCTTGGGAAAGACGTCCCGCCTCTCGCGATCGATGGTCATGGGGTCCAGCCTGATCTTCTCCTCCTCCAGATTGCCGCGGAGGTAGCTCTGATTGACGAAACCCGTCCAGGCTCGGGCGTAGGACATGATGTCGTCGCTGTCGTAGGTGTAGAGGAAGTTGCCGTCGGCGTCGGTCTGGCGCGTCCCGTCGGGGTTCAGCCGAAAGAGCCTGAGTCAAAGAAAAGGACGAGAAAAAATAATATGATTCACTTCAAGATTGAGATATGATAAAATGTAAAAGAAACGGCAGACTCGATATTATTTTCTCACCCAATCGAAAACAGTTGCATGATCCTATTGTGCGTGTGATATAAGTGGTGCGAGGGGTGGTGGTTTGGAAAGAATGATTTTAATCATGTTGTGTAGGAGAAAAAAAGTTGAGATGGAATCCGTGTGTTGGCACACTCTTACTCGCGAGCATAGTTCTCGTCGGGATAGATCTCGTTACCTCCATCGAGGGCATTCTGGATCGATTTGTTGTTGGCGAAAGACAGCCACCTCGCCTTTTTTTTCGAGGGAGAACGACGCACACGAGTAAAAAAAGAGGGAAGAAAACGAAACAAATAATGTTATAAAGAGTTGAAGAGTAAATAATTCAAAGTCACGTGGGTACACGAATTATTCGATCGTCACCCCTCTCTCAATGCGCACCATTAAAGAGTTATGAGATAACTCCTTGAGCACATCCCTGTAGTTCCCAAATGCATGTCGGACGTAAATGTCGTAGTACGTCAGCCAATTCTCCGAACGAGGATCAAACCCCCTGAGATGCGAGGAGGGATAGCAGAGAGAGAGAGAGCGGGCGGAGAGATGTATTGTTTTGAGACTTGGAGCAACGCCATACGAGGCATCGCTCGCGAGGGAACGAGGGAAAAACGCATCCGCACCTAGGGGCCCCGATCGGCGTGATCTGGTACAGCGCCCACGCCACGCGCTGCCTCAGCTGGTCCTTGGCCCTCAGCGCTATGTGGAACCACGCGTTGTGCTTCTGCTCGGTGAACACGCCGTCCTTGTAGATCTCCCGACGCGCAGTGCGCTCGGCCCAGGACTTGGGGGAGAAGCCGTCGACGACGCCGTGCGCGAAGTCGTTCGGGACCTCGCCGGGGGAGCCGCAGACGACGACGGCCCGGCCGTCGCCGAAGGACGGGCCGTCGTCCGCGTCGTCGGGCTGGATGCACGCCGTGGGCTCGAAGCTGAGCCGGCCTGCGAGTGTGGTTTTGGAGAGGGAGAAATTCGGCGGTGAGAGCAGAGCGCGGTAAGTTTCGTGAAACCCTTAAACTGGGATTCATCTTTTTGTGTTGAAGTGGGGATGGAGAGCTCACATGAAATCAGATACATGACTGTCAGACACAAGATGCCAATCCGCCGAAAAGATGGCGGGAGTGGCACATGTGCGATAGCACTATCGCACAAGTTCCACTCCCGCCATCTTTTC
>JAZGVR010000209.1:0-10425 GCA_037356255.1 Thalassiosira tumida | reverse complement strand
TCACTGCATGCTCATATAATCAATGCTTTCCACAACCATGATTCAATAACAACAACAACAAAGTTTTACTAGAAATATGAATACGATGCGCTGACTTCCAAAGCGCAGATTGCAATGGATAATTCCAGGCACCAATTCCAACCGACACGCCCAGCGGCTCTCGTAGAGTGTATGCTAAATTTACACCACCACTGCCACAAGGGAGGCTGTACGAATTGCCACCCAGCGAGCTGCCTATGCCTGCATGATAGTTTAAACACTCGATTACTTCTTCGACATCATACTTTGTCTCCCTGATTACACGTCCTGTATCCAAGGTTTCTATTTCACACAATACTTTCAAATTTTGGGACGTTAATTGAGCTGCATTTTGTAGTATCGAAGCTCGATGGGATGCCAATGCAGATGCCCAGGAGCGCTGAGCAGTTATTGCACTGTCAAGAGCCCGTTTTCTGTTCACTTGTGATTTATCTATTACTCCCTTACTATTATTGGAATCATCCCACCGCCATTGACTCGGACGACCAACAACAACAATCGTAGCAACCCCCATCTATCCAATCCCCTTTGCCGTGATTGGTTGATTGTCAAATGCAAAGCCCCAAACAATCTTACAATGGTCACGAAGCATCCCCCGCCGTCACCCATCGTCGATCCTCCTGCCCCGGCCGTAAAAGACGATCCCGTGGAAGAACCGGCCACCAAGGTTGCCAGGATTGAAGTTGAAGAAGGCAACATCCACGAGGCGGCAGCGGTGGAGCATGAGCCAGCAGAGGAGGAGCCAGCGCCAGCGCCAGCGCCGGCGCCAGCACGAGCACTGGCGGAAGCGGCGGGAGTAACCTCGCCGTCGCCCGACGACCACTGCGAGGAAGAAGCAAAACCATCGCCGGTGCCGTCACCTGGAAACCACCAAGAAGGAACAGGAGCGACGCCACCGTCAGACAGAGGGGAGGTTGCCGCAGAGGAGGCCGTGGAAGAACCGCCGCCGTCGCTGCCCCCGCTGCCGCCGTTCGTTCCAAACTTGCCGTTGCTCGGACTAACGCCCGGCTTGCCGCCGCTCTCACCTGTAATTAATCCTCCATCTGAAAATCAGGATAATGCAGCAGCAGTGACAGTGGTTCAAGGTGATGTGAGTGACGCCGTCAAGCTAAAGGGTGTGCAAGAGGAAACCAAGAAGGTCATCGACACAACATTGTCGTTGCAGCAGTAGTTAGTCAAGATGACGTGAATGCCGTCAGGATGAATGATGACGTGCACGACAAGACTGCCAATGTAATTGATATGGCAGTGATGGATGCGGTGGATATTGCCGCGAAGACGGATGCTGATGAGGCAGCAGCTATTCCGACCAACGCGAACGATTCAGTGCCCCCAACCAACGAGGGAGTAGCCAACGGCAACGATAGATCCGCCACCATTGTCAAAACGGATGTCGAGATGGGACAGGATGATGGCAATGTCATCAAGATCGTTTTCCGGCCCAAAGGTTCTTTGGTCCAGACCATTAACGAGGAACAACCACCCGCCAAAAGGGCCAAGAAGGAGCGCAAGGAATTCACCGCCCAAGAAAAGCTCCAAATCCTATCGGAACTCAATGGACCGGGTGCGCCCACTATCACATTCATACTCGAAAAGTTTGGCGTCTCCAAATCATCATTGCATCGATGGCGGCAGCCCGAAAAGATGGAACGGCTGCAGGAGATGGTGAAGGGCAGCGATGGCAGTGGCGGCGGTGGGGACGAATGGCGTCCTGTCCGAAGGCGTTCGCACGGGCTTCCTCGCGAATACGGAAGCCGAAATCACGATTTGTTTGGTTTCTAAAATGAGAAGGCATAAATCGGCGTCCTCCAGTATCGTCGGCGTCGACAAAACGACCGAGAACGCGAACGCGAACGCGAACGCTCCCTCATCCCTATCCTCATCCGAAATGGAAAGTATCTTATCAAGCAACGGAGTAAGAAAGGTTGAGAAAGGTTCACAGCTTCCTCATCGTTGGAATCCCTGAAACGTTCAATATCCGCCAACCGTGTCGGCGTCCTCCGCTATCGTCGGCGTCGACAACATCACTATGGTACTCGCCCGCGCCATAATCGACGGCGCCGATCGCGAGGAGTCGTGCGAGTATGGCGGTCTGCGTCGACAACACCACATCGGAGTCCCGGTCGGACGGACAGGAGCTGACAGGAGCGGCCCATCATGGGAGGATTTGGAGAGCGTCGACCCGGGGGACCGTCGTGAGGAGACTCGATTAAGGGAGAACACAGCGTCGTTTTCAACTTACGAATAGCGACACGACATTTCAAATCAACCGTTCATCATTATTGTTGGATATGCAACGTGTCACATAGATCGAGACTTCGACGGAGGTCCTCGTTCCTTCGCCGTCGACTCCGACAATCGCGAATGTCTCAACGATTTTATCCAACAATTTTGTTGCACGATAATTGCGTCGGCAGGTCCGACGGGAAGGAGGGAGGGGCTGAGCCGGACTGGGCTGGGCGGGACTGAGCTGGGCGAAGAGGACCCAAGATATCCGACCGCGGGGGAGGATCGCGGACCGGCGCGCGCGTTTCGTCGAACAATGTCTTGGGCCACGCGACTCGATGGATGCAGCTGCCACCAAACTCGTCAATGCACGTCAATGTGCCCTGAGCAAAGAAGAGCAAGAATAAAACAGCGGGAACGGTTGGAGGCAAGAAAGCCGTTGCAAAGAAGGGCGAGCCCGCGCGTGCCGAAGACGGGAGGGACAAACGGGACGAGCCCCACACGGGATGGGGCCGAACGGCCGCCGCATGGCCCGTCGCCGTGCCCAGGGGGAAGGAGGGCAAGAACGAATCGGCAGGAACGGACGGAGGCAAGAGAGCTGTTACCAAGAAGGGCAAGCCGATCCGCCGCCACGCGGACGCGAGCGGATGCCGCCCAACCCGTCGCCGCGCCCAAAGCAAATAAGAGCAAGGGCAAATTGGTCCGAACCACCAAAAACGAGAAAGCCATCGCGGAGAAGGATAAGCCGCCGTATGCAAACAACAAGAAGCTCGATTGGAATTACCGGACGCTCTCCGGGAGAATTGGGGAACTTGTCGGGGAGAGGAGGGATCTGGTCCAAGCGCAAAAATCCGCGGAGCGGGCGGACACGCGGCTGGAGAGCTGGGAGGGAAATAGGAGGGCGTGGGACCGGAGCGGGGGGGGGGTCGAACTCTCAGTTTCAGACACGATCGGGGAACTCCTGCAAGAGAGAAAGGATCAAGCCGGCGCAGGAATGTCCACGGACGCCGTGCAGGAAGAGATCGCGAGGCTCGGGAAGTTGCAACGCCCCACCGATGGCCAAGTGAAGGCCAAGGAGGGGAAGGAGGGAAAGATGAGGGGGGATGAAACGCGGCATCGGAGGGAGGAGAACAAGTACAAATCCGCCCCAAAAGAGGAGGACAAGAACTACATGAAACCCTCCAGGAGAGTTGGGGGTCTCGTCCGGGAGAGGGAGGATCTCGTTGACACAGGAAATCCACGGATCCGATAGACCCGTTGATAAAGAGCCTTGAAAGGAAGAGGAAGGAGTGGGACTTGAGGGGGTCGTTGAATTCACGGTGTCCGGTGCGATTGAGGATCTTTACCAGAAAGGAAAAGATTGGGCCAGCTCTAAATTGCCTACAGACGTCGTGAAAGAAGACATTTTGAGGCTCAAGAAAATAAAAGTCAGAACTAAGTAGGGGATGGGGTGTCTTCTGCTGCACCACAACTCACTGGATACTGCACTGTGGGTCAGGTTAGAAGAGAATGGTGAGAAAAACAGCAGGATGACTCAAGTTGCAAAAGATGTTATCGTTTAGATTATGAAATCGGGTATGTTGGAGTATGATGTGTGAGATCAAATCATTATTTGATCATCTAATTAAGACAAGTATGATGACTTTATATATACTCAATACGCACTACACACCAGGTAGAAAGAGACCAGTATGGTACAATAGGTTGATTGACTGTATTAAAAGAGGTGCATAAATTGAGCCCTACAGTAGCTAGCTTACTGATATTAATCAGATTTGTTCCAGAGGTAACGGTAGCAGAAAGTACAAGTAGGAAGGAGTTCAATAGTGAAGCACGCGCTCGGTTTACCATTGCATCAGTGAAACTTTGAGCGTTGCCAAGGGGGTTATGTACAATACGAACCTAGCTAGTTAGCCGACTGAGGTTGAAAGTTGAAAGATCCAACTTTTGCTGCCAAAATATTCATGAGCGATGAATGACATCAATTGTACAAGTTCCTTCATTCAATTATTGTACAAATTTCGATCATCTAAATAGTGATCCCCAACAATGAATGGTGTGACGCGTGGTAAAACAAGATTCAACTTTACAGGCCTACGCA
Source organism: Thalassiosira tumida (assembly GCA_037356255.1). Taxonomy (NCBI): domain Eukaryota; phylum Bacillariophyta; class Thalassiosirophyceae; order Thalassiosirales; family Thalassiosiraceae; genus Thalassiosira; species Thalassiosira tumida. The sequence goes on along the minus strand of JAZGVR010000209.1, from coordinate 6,059 downwards.
AATTCTACATCCAACACCAATTGTTTCTACACTAATGAACAGATGAAATGTATTAATTAATTCAAATCAGTTTCAATACAAATATTGTTTTTTGCAATTACCTTAGCTTATAACTACTTTTGGCCTTCTATGTTGTGTATCCGTTGGGCGTATTGTGTGATACAATACAATAGATGACACCACCTTACCCACCACCCGTCCCCATCACAGTCATCACCACGAGAAGATGTTCGAGAAGTACGTAGCCGGTTCAAAATCGCAGCGCAGCACCAGGCGGTTCTGTTGCAGCCACAACCAACCTCCCAAACCCCTCCAACTAGCCCACAGAGATAAAAATTGGGCAATAAATCAAGCAAGATGGGGGGGTCCGTTTTCCTGAATCCATCCCCAAAATTGATACCGAGTAGCGATGTGGAACCGTCAGGATCTGCTGCATATATTCCTCCCATCGGCGAGCTCCGAAACCAATCCATCGATCAGCCATCGACAAAATTCTGACCATTGCCTCAACTCGAGCCGTGGGGTCTTTCACTAACGAAGAAACGTCTCGTCTCTCGCAAATTGGAGCCGGTTCGACAGCCACTGGAATAGGGTTTCCCAAATTGAAAATTGACGCCGAGTAGTGCTGTGGAATCGCCAGACTCTACTGCATCTATTTCTGCCATCGGCGACCTCCGAAACCGCTCCAACAAGCAGCCATCGGAAGAAATTGGACGATCATCTCAACACGAGCCGGGGGTTTCTTTCTCGAAAACCAGCCGTTCAACGACCGGTGGAATCAAAATTGGAAGCTCTCGCTAGAGAAGACATGACAGGAAATGTAACAAGAAACCGAAGAAACCAAATATTCACAGCTTCCAGATCTCGCAAAAACGCGCCGCGTCCACCGTCCGCCAAATCTAATGACTAGACCACCATTCGAACTGCAATGAAAAACTACTCATCTCGCTCGTCTTGCTTGCTCGCGCTCCCTTTCATCAAAAATCGAAATTACGAGAAACATCGCATCCACGCATCCAATAGTAGAAACGCAACGTTCAAACGTTCAAACATTCACAGCTCTGCCGGGGCCGTCGCGACCGAAATATCCGAAAGACAGAGACCCAAGAGAGAGAAAGAACGCAAGTTTACTCGGCGGAGTCCGGAACTCTTTTCTTTCCTCGTCTCTCCTCGTGTCCGTCTTCGGCTCCTTCGTTCGTGTTGTTACCCGTATCCATCTATCCCAGACGCCGAGGGCTGAATACACTGTGTAAAAATCTCCCTCGTGGCTCGCCGCGCCGTCGTGACGGTCACTTTAATGTCAATGTCAACGTCAACGTCAGTGTTGTCTTCCGACGTCGGTCGGGGATCCCGTCCACGGGGATTGTCCTGATCCGACGGAAACGTCATGATTCATAAATTCGTAATCTTCCTTGAGAACTCTGGGGGCTGAAGACAGAGTGTTGTATGAGGCGGGGGAAATAGACGGGATAATTGTGCTCCGGATATGACTCGTACGCCGGGTACAAGGTCCAGAGGCCCCCAGAGGCGTTCATTCCACGTCTCGGCGCGGGGACACTCATGAACGGGACGCATGACGCATCCCCGAGAACGCCAGGAGCCCGCGACCTGGTGAGTGACGTGGACGACAAAAACGACGACGATGTCGGCTTACTAATGTTGGAGCCGTCTTTGCACTAAAACCCGAACGACGAGGAGGAGACAAAAGTCTCCAACGAGAAGGCGGCGGCGAGGAGGACACGGTGAGGACACTTGTTCCTTGTTTTCACAGAAACTCAAGCGCATTGGCTGCGAGGCAAGAGCGGAGGTCGGGGTGTTTCGACGATGAACAATGACGACGATGCTGGAGTGGCAGCGACGGAAGAGGAGGATGTGTGGATGCCAGGGAGGCCTCCCTGTTCGCCTATCCTGACACATACTGCATCATTAAACTGACCCTTTCTTTTTTTCTGTTGTTGCAGGCCGTTCAGGTTGCCGAGACTTTCATTTTTTCCTGCACAGTGATCTCCTTGCCGAGAGGATCGAAACGTTCGTCTCGACGTCCGATTCGACGACGATTTGCCGATATTGCCTGCCGCGGAGTTAAGTCTGCAGTCAAATGTTGCCCCCCCCCGCCTTGTAGGAGGGGATCCAAAGGGCGTGGATGGCCGGAATGCGTAGAGCCGGACGAGGGCTACACGCCGGTCGTATCATTGTTCATTTTAATTTCTGCTTCCGTTCTCCTCTTCTCCAGCTTCGAAACAATGATGTTGTGGTCGATATAGCCTACCGCGGAGTTGAGCTCCCAGGCAAATCTTGTATCCCCCGGCCTCGTCGGAGGGGTTCCGTAAGGCGTGGACAACAAAAACACGGGGAGCCGGAAGAGGGCCGTGTTATGTTAGGCATGGCCTAACAGGACCTCTAAATTCTGCACAGTAGTGGCACACTGCCCTGGTCTACTGTATTGTCATGTGTTCTGGGAGTGGGTTAGTCTACGTATCTACCTACGCACGTACCTTCCCTAGATACACATCTACCAGGTGCGCACTACATCATCCTTCCACAATTCAATGATCCCTTATTGGATCAGACAAAGTGACTTTAATTTCCTACCTTCTTGTGATAATCCGCCACTCGGATTCAAAACACTTTGTTACCGTTTTTATTATCCGCTAATCGGACGCAGTTTGTCTGGGCTCTGTCTTGGTTGAAGACATGCTCTGTATATTTCCCGTAACATCCGCTATTTGGATGATTTAACTTGTACTTAATCTGTAGATACGGTTCAACTGGGGTGAATCCACGCGTTGTTTTACCTGTTGCTGTAAATATCAGGATGCAAAACCATTTGGTGACAAACTTCGCCGCGGCGGTAGTTAACGGATTCAACGGGAAGCTTGTTGTCACAGTCTCTGTGGGCTTCGACTTCGCGTTTCATTCCCAATTGATGTAATCGCAGTTAAACTTCCGATAAGCTGATGAGTACTTCGGAGTAACGCTCCCCATCAAGTAGTCACGGTGCATTTTAAATAACAGCGGGCCAATCTGCTTAGTGAAGATGTCTGCGATGTTGATTGCTGTCGGCACTCTCTCCAACCTTATTAAATCTTGTTCAACCCATTGGCATAGGACGTGCCATTTAATGTCAATGTGACGTGTTTGTCTGGTGGGACGTCTGGTATTGGCCATTGAAGTTACCGCATCATTGTCCTCATACAAAATTGTTGCTGCCAATTGTGGGATGCCAAGGTCCCACATAATACTCCTATAGTAAAGCACAAGTTTTCCCATTGTTGTTGCCTCCGCGTATTCAGCTTCGGTCGAAGATTGAGCTACCGTTTGAATCAGATTTACCCTGTATGCCACTACTCCTCCAGCCATGTGCATTGCCCCACCACCCATTGTTCTCCTAGTAACTGGACATATGGCCCAATCAGCGTTCGTGTGTCCATACAATTCTAGAGGTTCACGAGACGGTCTTCCATCCAAGAGCAGGCCATGAAACTTACTATTAATATGCGGAGGCACTGGATCATGTCCATCCATGTTGACAGATGCTTCTCACATATCCTTGTTATGTGAGTTTCCACTGAAATCTTGATGTTTTCTCGAGTTTGTAATACATACACGCCATAAAAAAGTGTGACCCGTCCCATTCGCTTCAGAGGTAATGTAAGTAACTCCTCAATTGTATCAAACAGCATGTTGCCAATTCTCTTGCTTGGCACTGCTACCTCAAAGTCATCCACCTGTCATTTTATAAGCACTCTTTCCTCTTGTACTAATCCGGCAAACAAGCATGGCTCGTGCGCTGTAGCTGTGAATTTCACGATTCGTAGGATTTGATCTGCATACTTCTGCCACAACCGTGATGTCTCCGGATGTCCTTGCATTGCTGCCAGGATTGGTATTACATACCCTCTTCGAATCCAAGGCCGTTTCTTGTACACCTCCCCCCATTCTCTAAATGCTCGATCGGTGTGAATGAAAAAACCTGTTCTGGTGGCGGTGCATCTCCAAATGAATATGTTACATCTGCTCCAAATATGAGGAGGTTGTCCACATCTTCAATGGCATAAAACATTCTTGACCGTGTTTGGTCAATGCGGTTGGCATTTGTATAATCTAATATCCGAACAACTCCTGATTTTTGTGACCCGTCACAAGCACATCGGGCCTTCTTCCTGTTGTCCGGTTCTTTGATGTTGTATGTCCACACCAATCTAAACACTGCAGCCTCATCTTCCACTGTTGGTGGCGTACCAAACATTTATTGTGTTTCATATTGGTCCAACTGATTCCATTCGGAACGTTGCCAATCATTCTAATCCACACCTTTCAACAACTTTCCACGGGAAAATTTCATCGCAAATCTTGCCCAATTCAGGACGTCCTCACTTTCCACTGTTAGAATTTGGCCTGCATGACTTGGCAGCGGTGTTGCCACGTAGTCTGGTTCCATCATGCCACGAGGATTTAATTGTTCTAAATTCACCTGCGGGATCCTATAGTTTGTGAGGCCATGTACCACCTCCGGATGCAAAAATAACAACTTCGTATTCGCTCTCCCTTGTGCGCATAGCTTTTCCAATGCCTTCTCCACATTGTTCGCAGTTTGTACTTCGTGGGGGCCAAACTTCCGGAGCCATGCTCCTCTTATTCTCGTGCGCCAACATGGCATTCTCGTGCCGGGCGAACTGCTGATGATGTCTGCCAAAATGAGGCGATGATTGATGATGTCGAACCTCATTCCGCCCGCAATTTCCCCATACATTGCATATCGCCGTAGATCAATAGTCTTTTTGACACCCTGGTGATAGTGATACGGATACTTGGAGAAATAAACCTGTGGAATTTCCTGCTTTGTGATTTCATGTTTATCCACCGCCAATCCGCCGTGGTTGACTTGTTCCAAGACTGTGTCCTTGTATGGATCCTGCACTCGGGCCCATTGTTCCTCTTTTGTCAATTTTGCTGCGCAGGCCGCTAATGAACGCGGCTCCTCCATTAGCCTTAATGTCAGCAAAATTTTCCTTACCCTGTTAGATTGTTTGTTGGTTCTGGTGACTTGATCCAAAGGGGTAGTTGTGGTGATCGGGGTTGTTGTGTGATTGCCTCGGCACTCACCAAGTCTGATTCTTCAATCAGATCCAGATCATAGATGAGCTGAGCTGCTGGTGGGCGTGATGTTTGAAAATACCACGCTTCATCAAACTTTGCGTGGCCACATGTTTTAACCCTCCCAGAGTCGAGATCCAAGTACACAATGTTGGCCATTGTTGCAGGGTAGCCCAAAAACATTCCTCTGGAGTCATGGTGGTCCAATTTTGCGCGGCGTTGCCCTGTGCGTTTAGCACACACCCGAGCGCCAAACATCCGGAGGTTGCGTAAGTTCGGCTTCACTCCAAACCAACTTTCATGCGGCGTCCGCTTTGTCCTGGAGTGTACTCATCTATGGTGTAAAAACACTACATGTACCAATGCCACTGACCAATATTGAGGGCCACCCATGGGGTCAGCCTTCCACTAAAGTAGTGTCTAAGAATATATCAGGAATCTGAAGAAGATAGATATATTATTAGAAAGGTAATGATGTTGGGAGTCCAAACATATGTTGTACCTAGCATAATATTGCAGCTAGCAAACGTAGCTTTGGATTATGTTATAATTTTGGTTCCACGTGGAGCTTTGTGACCTCCAACTAAGACCCAGATCTAGGGGGCCTAACAAATGTCACTAACAAAATTAAATATTTTTAGGATAGGTACAACTCACATCTATTCCTGAATCACCGAGAGGATTGTCTTAAGCCTATGAACCCCTACTCAAAATCCAGTGATCGCCGAGAACATACCCTGGGGTAAAAACTGGATGGGGTGACCCCATGGGGGGCCTGAGCTGCTAATCCCGTACCATATAGCAATGCCCGAACCGTGACCGCAAACATGCCATTCCACGTCTCTACTCCTCCATTTTTTGATGAGGTGTCTGCTCCAGTATTGAAGAGCATCAAGAGTTGGTAAATGAGTGGTGAATAGTTATGGCTATCTACCTAACTATTCGCCACTGGTTTAAGTATC
>JAZGVR010000208.1:0-10482 GCA_037356255.1 Thalassiosira tumida | reverse complement strand
GGCGTGGTGGTCGCCGGCCGCGTCAAGTTCATGGCGGTCCCCGTCCCCGGCCTCAATATCCCCAGCCTCACTGAGATCCGGGGCGTCCGGTTTGAGTACAGCGGCGGTGGCGTGGCAACCAGCGACGGCGTCGAGGGCATGGCGATACCGAGCCCCGGCCTAGGCTCGTACTCATCTTTGTTCGTGTCGTGGGAGGCGGGGGCAGGGGCGGCGGCGTCGAGTTCATGGCGGTCCCCGTCCCCGTCCTCGGGATCCCTGTCCTCACCGAGATCCGGGGCTTACCAAGGTATTTGCGGACGAAGTCACAAGGCTTGCCGAGGAACTGAGGAGGACAACACGGAGGATGCAGCAGAAGAGGCGGCGGACGAGGCGGACGAGGCGGACGAGGAGTAGTAGCTCCGCCGGAGCTCCTCCTCCTCCTCCACGGCGGTGGCGGCAGAGAGGAGGAGCTTCTCATCAGCGATGGCGGCGACGGCCGCGACGGCCGCGACGGCGTCAAGGAGGAGGAGAAGGAGCTCCTCCTCCTCCTCGACGCCGCTCCTCCTCCTCGACGCCGCCACTGCTGGGCGGAGGAGGATCTCCTCCTTCGGATGAAGCTCCTTCTCCTCAACGACGCCGCCACAGGATGGGTCCCCTCGTCCTCCTCGGCGGTGACGGTATCCCGACGGCGGCAGCCGCAAAGAAGCGGACTTCCTCCTCATCGGCGGCGGCGGAGAGGAGAAGCTCCTCCTTGGCGGCCGTGGAGGATTAGGCAGAGGAGACGGAGGTGGACAACACCGTTGGCGGTGGGGCTAGGTCGACGGAGTTCGAAGGGGGGCGACCGAGTAGATGCGCGGCCTAATCGGCGCAGCAGCGGCTCATTTTCGTCGGTGGAGTTCGACAGGCGTCAGTAGCAGGGCGAGGCCGACGGAGTTCGAGGGGCGGCGGCGGCGGGTCAAGGTCAACGCCGGTCGGTTGGTCCGGCGGAGTTCAACAGGCGTCGGCGGTGGGGCAGGGTCTGCGAGTGTCGTGGTCGGCAGCAGTAGCGGCGCATTTGGGCTGGCGGAGTCTGACGGGCGTCGACGGCGGCGGGGCGGGGCCTGCGGAGTAAACGCGCGGCGGCATCTGCGGCTCATTTGTTCCGGCAGAGTTTGATGGGAGTTGGCGGCGGTGCGGTGCCAGCGGAGTTCTAGAAGCGGCGGCGGTATGGCTGGGCCGGCAGAGTAGACGTGCGGCGGCAGCGCGACAGGGCCGGCGTAGTTCGAGGGACGGCCGAGGCGCCGCTGGTCGTGCTACATTGTTCCTGGTCGGCGCATGGGCCAACATAGTCGTCGGTGCAGAGATGGATATACTGGCCGGCACGGATCTTTGTGAGGTTGTGACTCGGCTGCTCGTTGTGTGGCTCGAGGGTCTGGCGGCGGCATCAACTACAGCGGGTGGTCGCATCGCGTCGTCTGCTGCCATCCACCGCTGTCGCCCCTGCTGCCGTGGCCGCAGCCGAGGGCTACGGGGGCGGCAGCAAGTAGCCCCGCCGCGCCGAGTCGGCTACGGCGACGGCAGCGGGTGGTTGCGCCGCGTCACATTGGCTGCGGCGGCAGCGGCGGCAGCGGGTGGTCGCGCTGTGTCGCGGCGGAGGCGGTAGCAAGTAGCTGTGCCGCGCTGGCTTGGCTGCAGCCACAACAGCGGGTGATGACGGATGGCCTTGCCCTGCCGCGTCAGCTGCAGCCACGGCATTGGCAGCAGCGGTGGTTTTAGAGCCAACCTCTGAAAGAGGTGGCATCACATTCAAATTCATTGTAGAAAACTAACACTAGTAACGTCAAAAATCAAAGTAAAAACTGATTTTATTAGAGAATGTGATATTTTAATTTATTTTCATGCTTCCTTGGGCTGTTGTGACCTATACCATGCTTTGTGTTGCAAAAACAAAACATTATAGGGGCCACAAGCTAGGCAAGCGACCGAATTTACCAAAAAACGCTAACAAAAAATTCTAGCTTTGTAAAAACAACGTCAAAAAGCAAAGTAAGAGCTGATTTTGTTAGATAATATGATACTTTTATTTCGTTAATTGCTTCCTTGGGCTGTTGTGACATATACCAGGCTTTGTGGTGCAAACAAAACATTATAGGGGCCACACACTAGGCAAACGACCGAATTTACGAAAAACGCTAACAAAAAACGCTAGCTTCGTAAAATATCATTTTTTAACGTGCGTTTTCGAGGTCAAAATGACATTTTTTGAAAAATAATAAGTAAGCAACTTTCAATCACATAGATGAATAATACTGGAGAAAACATGAGACTGAAACATGATTTTAAAAAGTTGCAAAGTATGGGCCGGAGCCCCTACCTTCCTGAGCTCCGTACTATCACTCTTGGCCGCTTGGTTTGCCACCCATTTGGGCACGTCTACCTCCACTGGTAGCTTATTCACCGTTGGAGGGTCCTCCTTGTACCAACCCTCCAGCATCTCCTGGATCCTCGGGATAAACTCCTTCCCGCCTTGCAGTTTGGTGGGGTTTACGTTGTGGGCCAAGGAGATCTTCTTGCCAACGGCCGTGAGTGCGCTAGATACTGTTGCACTTTGGATACGTTTTCCTCGACCGTAGTATCCCGTACTTGACAAGCCCGCAAACCCTGTGAGGAGTCTTGTGCTTGTTTGGAAGGAGGTTTCCTGAAGCTCAGGGTCCACTCCCACAGGTGCGACGAAGGCGCACCAATTCTTCCAATGTAATTCCCTGCCTTTGGCAGTCGCCTCCACTCTTCCATTTCGATAACCTTCATCCGCAACACAGAAAGAATGTTCGTACAAATCCCGCTGGAAGGCCAGAACACAGTCCAATATTCCTGTTGCGGTAAGGGAAATTATTTATTGAACAAGTGCAAAAGGTCAGAATCATTTTTATAATGCCATTTTGGTTCACTGCCAAACGATCGCGACGGTATATCCGTCATAGCGTTTTCCACCCCTGCTATGTGCATTGGAGTTAACGGTGACGCTTTTTGCATCTTAAGCCGCAGGGCCAGTGCCCTCAGCAACTGCCCTGCCACGTCAGAACTTTTCGACGCCATTCGTTGTACCCAGTGCACAGTTGGCTGGTTGTTGCTGAACAGCCCCGCGTGTGACCCTGATTTATGTCGCACACTGCATCCATAATCAACCATCACATGAGCAAACCAGCCATTTCCAAATCCGAGTTGGTAATCCTGCCAGACGGGTTATGTTCCGTGTTGATATCCGCTTTGATATCGTCTGGCTATTTGTATCGGAACACGGTCGGCACACATGGCCTGTTCTCCCCGATAATGATGCCTCCTACCCCGTGACCAGATGCGTCCTTGACGCCAATAAAATCTGGCCATCCTGACACAAGCTCGGTGCACTTCGTTGGCGCAAGTGTTGAATCTCGAAGTAGTGTGCGGCAATCCTTCACTGCCTGTAGCAGTCGTTTATTACAATGCAAAAACACAAACTTGGGTTCCTTCCTCATAATGGCATTGCACGGCGATAGCAATCCCCTGCTGTGTGGGATCGAGATAAATGCATGGTGCAACTTGGATATAACCGACTGGAACTCTGGAAACGGTATCCCAGCCTCCTTAGTTGCTCCCCGTATCCAACCCTTCATCACAGTTAATATCGCATCCCGTTTTGGTGCTTCCAGCCATATTGTCTTTTCGACACCGTCAAACGTAAATCCCAAGATGTCCTTGTGCAGTGCCCACATTGCCTCCTGCTTCCGCAGCTTCTTGAGGGATAACGGGTCCTCCTCATCGTTGTCATCCGTCGGGAACACGTCGTGAACTCCTCGCATCACACTATTTGCCACATGGCGTAGCTGCTCTTGTGACGTTGGTATTGCTAAGGAAATGTAGTCATCCACATAGACTTCCAGCATGTAGGCGAGGTCCTTCGAGGTGGTCCTCTCGGGTAATTTTAAGAACTTGGCGCCTTGCGCCGCATGCTTAATAAACTTGTGATCCGGCATCGATCCGACCGGCGTTTCGATGTATTGTTCGTCTACATCCCTCCCTGTTTCCGACGCTGCGCAAAAGTACGGTGGCAATTCAATCCACCCCATTTGCAAAGACGTTGGCACAACTAGCCTTATCGGCTCTCCTTCCTTCTGCGGCAGCACATATGCGAAGTTCCATTCCTGACCTGCTTTGCAGTCTAACCGCCAGAAACCATCCTTGATGTCCCATTTTGCCATGAATATCTTGGCATCCTCATCCGCTTGTGCAAATGCATGTATCAATCACATCAACGAATGACCCAATTGGTCAATCGCTCCCTTCGGCGCTGTCTTCACTGATGTATCGTTTACTGCTGGGACTTCTCCCCCGGCTGCCATTTTGACTGCAAACGATAAATCTATTATCGCTCGGAACATCCTCGACTTGTGCGGGATCATGGCAATCGGCGACACCTTCAGTTCCTTGGGGGGGTCGTGTTTTATGTCCTCCCATAGGACCACCCTCGCTTGCTGTTGTTTCACCTTCTCCTCAACTTCTGCCTGCAATTGCGTCATTGGGGCTTCCTCTAATGCAGATGCATGAGGTCCACGCTCTATTGCTGCGACCATTTGTTCCTTGGTCCATTGCTTACCTGTGTTTGTTGGACAGCCCTGCGTGGCATATTGCAACAACAATTCTGCGGCTGGATAGTGCAATGCCAATCCAGTTGGGCACATCTTATTTCTATAACTCTGTGAACCCCCTTTTGGGGTCGGTACATTGAACCTTCCTGTATGACTATGATTTCCCCAGTAGTCCAACGGTTCCTGGCTCCCCAGCTTCACCTTTCGTTTTTGCTTGTTCTCAAGTCTATGTTGTTCCTTGGACTTTCCCGTCACTGGCTCGTTTGATAGTAACCACGGCACCTTTAAACCGTCGAACTTCTCCCCCCCCGCGGTTGTGCTCTCCAACGCTTGCTTCGGGTTGTACAACTTCTTTGTGCTGTTTACCTAGGGGTGACGGGCCTTCTCCCGTACACCCCTCTTCCTCCGGCCAGGCCTTTTTGGACTGCAACCGTTCTGACAGAGAATGCCCCCCCGTCAAGGTTGAGGCATCCTCCTCAACGTGAGAGCAACCACCAGCGTCGGGGTCGAGCGAGTTTCTTACCGCTCGAATCCCCAGGTCCGGAGGTCTTAAAACACCAGTGGCCCTATGGCTCCCAGTGGCACTACCATCCCGCGCCTCTTCCTCGGCCGGATTCTTTGTCTCGTGCCTTGACGCCGAACATCCAACCGTATGGGCAATCGTTACGTTGTGAGGGGATTTCTCTACCAAGACTCCTCTTCGAGACGTACCAGTGGCCACATGGCTCACAGTTGTACTACCATCCCGCGCCTCTTCCTCGGCCGGATTCTTTGTCTCATGCCGTGCCGCCGAACATCCAACCGTATGGGCAATCGTTACATCGTGAGGGGTTGTCTCCACCAAGACTCCTCTTCGAGACGTATCAGTGGCCACATGGCTCCCAGTAGTACTACCATCTCGCCCCTCTTCCTTGGACGGGATATTTGTCTCATGCCTTGCCGCCGAACCTCCAGCTGTATGGGCAATCGTTATGTCGTGATGGGTTTTCTTTACCAAGACTCTTTTTCAACTCTGCACTCACACATTTTGCACGTTGCTCCGTCGCCATTCTTCTGTGGCTGTTTGCTCTGCCGCTGTCCTTCTCCTATCCACTTTTCCTGTTGGCTCTCGCAGCCGCCTTCTGCGATACCCCCGTCGATCACAAACATCTTGCCCCTCACCCTGCACCTCTACTTGCTTACCTTGACCCCCGTCCAGCAGAGGCCTGCTTAATTCTTTCCACGCCTTCATCTCCTCCTCCTGCTAGTCCTTTGCTTTGCCCCGTTTTTCTCTCTCCGCTTGCGCCCTTTCTCCCTCCGCTTTCCGTTTTCGTTCACCCTGCCATTCCCTCCGAAAAGCTGCCGCTGTATCTGTAATGGCTTGACTCCCATCCTGAAGCGCGTCCTTCCACCCCTCCTGCCAACCCCTCTTGATTGGAGGTTGCAATGATCCCGTTTGATGTGCTACCTCTCTATAGCATTGCTGCACATCGCCTATATGGCTTTTTCAGTATCCATTTAGCGCTCGGACGTTCCGTGATCCACCTAGCCGATTCTCTTCACCCTGCCTACCCGGTGGTGGCCTCTGGTTCCGCAACATGTGTGTTACTCCGCTTCCTAGCGCCTGGCATATTGCATCCGCAAAGCCATCGGGTATCGCCGCTCTTGGCGCATGATCGAAATTACACCTGCCCCTTGCCTGATGAGGGCAACGTCTGAGTAGGCCGATGTAGCACAGGTTGTTGCGACCCCCTTGCCTGTAATTGTTCAGATTTGGTAGGTCCCTCACTGTGGTATTTGCCGCAGTGCATATTCCCGTCAGACTAACACGCCCATTAAACTTCTCGAGGTAGGGCTCCACCATCCGCAGGATTCGCGGATGCATGTGGTCGAGGTTTTCATTGCCTTGACCCCCCTCCCTTTGATCTTGATTGTTGTTATTGTTGTTCCGATTGTCATTGCCATTTCCATATTGCCGTTGTTGGTTAACCCCGCCCTGCTGATGGTTATTACCGCCTTGGGGGCTGTTCCTGTTTCCGCCCTGATATTGATTTTGACTTCGATTTTGTTTTGGCGGGGTTGCACGCTGCCAATCCCCATACCCCTGTGCTCGTTGGTTGCTCACTTGTGGTGGCTGCCACCCTCCTTGTTGCTGGTTACGCGGATTGTTTGGTCCCGCTATCCTCCGTTGCTCCGGTGCTAGCCATTCTTTTCGGAAAGACATCCGAAACACATGCGTCCCATGCAACACACTGGGTATAATCGCACTCAACAACGATTTTGGAAAGTTCACTCGTTCACTTGTTGCCTTCTTTGTTGCAAACTCATTCGGGTGCACTGTCTGGCTAAAACAATATTGGCAGTCCACCATGATTACCCAAGAATACTGCCTAAATACTATTGGCTTGTACTCCTCCCTCTGTGCCTGGCATAGCGATAGCTCCAACGTCTCCCTGATGTCCACCAGATTTGTGTAGAATGGACACCTGTTGCCCCACAGTGTCCACTGCTTGGCGGCATAGGTTACCCCTGTCACCTTGAATCAATGAAAGTCTCTTGGTGGTGACCTCCCATCCGTTACCGATAGCCTTAGTCTCTCTTTGTAGGAGATGTTATATTCTGTTGCCTCCTCTGCTGCATCCCGTTTCATTGCCGCCTGCGTGTCAATGTGAGATCTGAATGCAGATGCCAGAAATGCGTTGCCTTTCTCTGCCGTTTTTAGGTCCGGCACATGCCCGCCTGGTATAATACGAAGCTGCACTATGTCCTCCATAGTTGCCTTTCGAAATAGACACTTTTGTCAATTTCATATCCATATGTGGCACTCCATAGCAGCATTCTCGTCCACAAACTCTGGCGGTGAGTATCGACATTTTTTGTCTGCTGACACTCCCTCCAAATCGGTTGGGTTTCTGCCAATGTGTCAACGTTGCTCCACACTTTTATTTTCGCCAGCTCCGACGCATCGTATTGCTTCCCTTCCGTTGACAATATCTTCTTGTCCACCATTGCTTTTGTTTGGGCTTCAGCTATTGGCTTCAACGATTTTGCCAACGTGTTGCCCATCGATGTTCCCATTGATGCCAATATCTGTGCCATATCTTGGTTGCCCATCTGATGCTGCACCGGTGCCGCTTGTGCAGTCTGGGTTTGTTCAAAACTCAGCGTCCCGTTCAATCGGTCCTGTATCCACTTTCTTAGAACTGGATCTCCCGGGATTACTGGTTCCATCTCCAGAACCAATAGACTATGCCCTGAATTATTCCATTTGCATGCGGCCAGACACTAATCCTTCACCAACGTGACGTCAGTTGCGTCCATCTTTGCATCCGCCGCGCTCACTGCATTCCCCAAGAATTTCATTAGTTGATATGGTGTGCGTTGTTTTTCTATACAGAACAGCGCCAGTGACACCGTAAGGTAGATTAACCTGGGAATTTTCCCGTTGTCTGCAGCATGGCTGTGCTAGGTGCCCAGCCATCCAGACGTTTATCATCATCCCCATAAAACGCAGCCATCTGTACTCCATCCATGGCGCAGGTAACATTTGGCCACTCCCACGGATTTTTCTTCGGAATTTTCCCTGGGTGAGGTTGGTTGCCAAACACATCCCTATCTCCCACAAATCCGATTGCTTGTCCCCGCAGGTCGCTGCTTGCCCCCAATCCTGAGAATCTTGCCGGAGAATGAACCAACTGAATGAAAGAGTTTCCTTTTTTCATCCATCCGAACACCCCCAATTCCTGCATTCCGAGCACATCATCTTTGAATTCTTCACAGGGGTCTTTTTCAACTTTCAAATCCCTTTGCCATCCCAGCTGCATCTTAACTCCCGCTGCGTTTGCCTGCCGCGCAATCTCACATCGTGCGCTTGCATTTTTGTATTGGTGCGGCTGAGGAGTAGCTGCTACCGCCGCATTCGGTGTTGTTGCAGTGTTTGGGGTTGCCGGATATTGCTGTGCTGCCGCAATTGCCGTGTGCCTCGTGGGCGGGGATCCGATTGGCGCCGTCCAACCTCCCTGCTGCTGGCGTTATTGCTGCCCGCCGTTGTTCTGAATTGGCGTTCCCATCGTTCCTCCCAGCTGCTGGTTCTGCTGATTGGCGTCCCCGCCCTGCCCCGGCGCTGTCCATCTCCCCAGATTTTGGATGTTTTCTCCCCCAAAATTTGTTTGTTGCTGCTGCTGCTGGTTTGGCGTTTGAAAATTATTTGCCGCAACCACAATGGGCCCATCCCCCTGCTACTGCGGCGGGGGTGTTGTTTGGGTATTTACCCCGCGTTCGCTGCTCCCACTGCCCGTCGCACCACGGGAGGGCGCAATGTTGGCGGGTCGCCGCTGCGCAACCGCTCCTCGTCGCCATCGACGTCGGCCGCTCATCCAAGCCGTTTGTCGTCGTCGCCGGTGAATCCTGTCAGCAATAAGTTCGACATTCTTTGTCGCTTGCCGTGGTCCTTTTCTGAGAGTTTGTTTTCGTGTTCTCCCCCGACGTCGACGATATCTAGCTATTCGTCGTCGGTGATCGCTGTCGTCATCGCGCCACTCTTGCCTTTTTGTCACCTTCAATCTTCTTGCGGCCAACGTTGTTTGGAGCGTTGCCGTTGCGTCAGGCGGTGTCACTCGTCGTGGTCTCCGTCGGCGCGGCTGTTTTTGTCTCCTCCCTCGAGGTTGACGATATCTTGATGGTCATCGTCGTCGCCGGCGATGGATTGTCGTCGCGCCGCCCTTGCCTTATTGCCGCCGTCAATCCTCTTGCGGCCGACGTTGTGTGGAGCGTCTCTGTCGCGTCAGGCGGTGTCACTTGCCGTAGTCCTCGTTGGCGAGGTCGTCTTTGTCTCCTCCCCCGAGGTCAACGATATCTTGCTAGTTGTCGTCGTCGCCGGCGATCGTCGTCGTCGTCGCACCGCCCTTGCCTTGGCGCCGTCGTCGATCCCGTTGCGGCCGACGTTGCTTGGAGCGTCTCCGTCGCGGCAGGCGATGTCGTTCGCCGTGGTCCCCGTCCGGTAGGTCGTCTTCGTCTCCTCCCCTGAGGTCGACGATATCTTGCTCGTCGTCATCGTTGCCGTCGTTGCCGTCGTCGCGTTGCCCTTGCCTTGTTGTCGCCGTCAATTTTGTTGCGGCCGACGTTGGTTTTTCATGGTCCTCGTCCGATGCTTCCGTTTCCGAAAAAAATAAAGCTTAAGCTATTTTTTCTAAACCGCTGAAGCTATTTCTATGCTGATCAACCATGCATGGAGTTGCCTCCTCTCATAAACGAAATGAGAGGATGGCGGTTGGCTCCCGCCGGCTTTTTGGGGGGGCAGATTTTGTCTGTCCATCACCCCAATCGGAAGCCGAAGTGCGCTGTGGGTTTGGCCTCTCAAGGAACTTGAGAAACCAGTTTTGCAACATTTATTTGGGGTATTGTACCCAGAAACGGGTGCATTGAAAGGACTTTCTATAGCCTGATGTGGGGTACTGGGGTACTGTACAACCAATTTGAGGTGTCTATCTGACACGCTTTTTATTAGGTTACTTAATTAACTAAACTATGTGTAGTTACGGCGGGCTTATAAGGAGATAAGTAGTGTAACTATTATTCTCTTAAAATAAACGACTTTGAGAAATGACTGATTTGACCAATATGTTTTTTAAGATCCGGGTCTACGACTAGTTTAGCGATAATACCACTATGGGCAATAATAGTAGTACTCCAGAACTCGCTAAACAATTCAAGTATTGTTTATAATATATAACGAGTTCTAGTAGTATTATAATTGTTGCCTATAGTGTCAGTATCGAAACACTAATCGTAGACCCGGATCTTGTTGGTCGTTTAAGAATTGTCTGATTCAAGAATTAAATTTAAACAATTGACTGATTTGAACTGCCTTCTGTCCGTTTTTAAGAATTAAATTTAAGAAATAGACTGATTTGAACAAACC
>JAZGVR010000207.1:0-10486 GCA_037356255.1 Thalassiosira tumida | reverse complement strand
CTTGAGTTAGCTGCTCTTCTAGTGCCTTTTGTTCCTTGCTGATGACTTTACCTAACAGCTGCTCTTCCAAACCCTTTTGTGTGACTGTAAAGTCGATGAGAGTTGTCTTCGCTTGCAGTTCTGGGCTGAAATTTGGATTGGGTAACCTTGTAATGAAGTACATCTTGAAATTGGGATCGAAGTCCATCATTTTGTCGCTCACATTGATATACATCCTGGACCCCTTCTTTATTATTTCTTTTTCCAAGACAGGATCTAACATTGGGTCAATTTCATCTTCTACTCCCACAATGATGAGGCTCTTGCCATCTCCCATGCAAAATTCCAGCTTGTCCTTTAGCTTTGAATCTGATAGATCAACCACATTTTCGCCATTCCACGCGGGGAGGTTTGAGCGTTCTTTGTTCTTGATCCAGCTCAGTGCCTGACCTTGGGGATCAATCAACAAGGGGAATCGAGTGCTACTTGTCACAAGAATACCATTCTGGGTGGAAAGCGGATCCGTGGGGAGTCCATCCATATTCCAATCGCCAATCGTCCCCACATCTGCGAGGAATGAAATGACATCTAGGTTGCGAGTGACTGGCACCTTACGGGCTTCACAATCGGCAGTGAATTTATCGTTGATCATATAATTCCTGAATTGCTGGTTGAATGGGCCGCAGTAACTCATAAATGCACATCCAATGGCGCAATCACCTACCAAACGTTTCTTTTGATCACTGAAGTTGGCCGCGTCTTCAGTCCATCTGGCACGTTCGCCGGCCAGTCCATTGATCAACGCCGATGCTTGATTCATTTTCTTCTGTAAAGCCATGGCTCCTTCTTCAATACTACGCTTCTTGCCCATTTGTTCATCGAATAGTCTCTGAAGGTCAGAAAGCTTCTCATTGCACGCTGCCAATCTGCCTTCTGCAGCGGCAAGAGCTTTGTTTGCAGCCCCCATCTGCCCCTCGGCAACAGCTAAGGCTTCCAATTTTGGCTTGACAATTTTACTCGCCTCATGATAAAACTTCATTGCTCGAAGAGGTGTAATTGGAGATTTTGTTCAAAAGTACTCCAAACAAAATGTTATTGAAATGACCTTGAGCCAGTTATGTCATGCTAGAGCAAATATCTAGTGCATTTATCTTGCAGTTAACATGCTGGGTGTTTTACACGGGTGAGGTGAGATGACTGCAAACTAACATAAATGTTCAATTTACAACTAAACTTTGGTTGGTGGCCGCTCGTAAACCAAGAAAAAAGAACAAAGAACGGATGGTGGAACGACATGGCTATATTGCCACGACATTTGTGAACAGTGACATTTCCCACGTATAAAATTTTCCAACAAACCTTACATAAACATCGAAACACAACAACTTCTGCCTTGTATGTTGATAAATGCAGCATATGTAACGCTGAATTTTGCCGCATGTGCCCAATCTTTCATCAGCCTCGCCTATGCCTCATCACGTTCTCTTCTATCCTTATATCTGCCAAATCCAAGTTATAATCCTCCTGAACCCTTTTTGCTTTAGCCACCGCACCCCATTTCATGTAGCATTCATATGCATGTTTGTAGCAGATGTTTGCTTCTGGGAGTTCAATGATAGACCCTAAGTAACGACCCATTAACTCGTATGCTAGACCTTGTTCATGGATACGGTCGTGCTTTTTTGCTACTCTTATGGATGCTTCATATGCTTCCTTAGCTTTTTGTACCTCACATGACGAAGCATAAAGCTCCACCTCCAGTAAAAGGACTTTGTTCTTGACGGTATGTTCAAACCGTTCACGCCACCTTTCCCATTCGACTAACATCACTTTTCCCTCATTGAAAAACATCTCTCCTCTCCCATCTCTGTGCATCTGAAATGCAATAATGCCGCGCATCATAATATTAAAAACGTCTCGCACCATAGGCCCACGTGCCTTTGAATGTGAGAGAGCGAGTTCACACCACTTTGTAGCCTCATCGTAATCGCCCATCCAAAATTCTCCAAAAAAGCGAGCCCAGTAGATGAACACGACAACTGGCGAGCTAAATTAAACAGAGGCGAGAGAAAAGTTGCAGGGAGGGATAAGACTAAACCAGGTAAAGGATACACGCCTAGTTCCAACCTAATTGTGACTCGTTTAGAAACATTTACCACTCGTTTCCTTTTGATAGAGCATCCACAAGAAGAGAATTTTCATCACAAATCATTCCACTTTGATAACAAATGCATTGTAAGAGGAAGACGTTGGTGAGGTAGCTTTCAATAACTGCAAAAATCTAACACCACATAACTTACTCAAACACTGAGAACAAACCACAGGGTACCCCCATGAGAAGAGCAATGTTGCGCGTATCCATGATATATACTGCCATTTGTGTTGCATCTTTGTTGTACTTCGACATTTGTTTCAGACAAACATCATACTTTCCTCTTAAAGAAGATAACTTCTCCCCCTCAAGGAAAAGCCATCTGAGATGTATCCCAAGTGCTATAGATGCACTCTCTACTTCTCCGAATTTAATACCAAGCTCATAAATTTTGAAAAAATCATTAGCACTTTCTCTCATCGGTTTACCCCATGATAGCACAAGAATGTATAATAGATAGCGGATGCTGTGTTGTACAAAAAGTAAGAGAGAGAAAGATCACAAATAAAATACGTTACAATATAATGTAATTATACACCCACCCTAACAAAATGGGCAAAGGGAAAGTTTAGATTGTGTTGAACTACGAGCTAATGGTGTTCAGAGAGTGTGCAAAATCAATCAACACGTATGAGTGAAAGGGTTTTGATGTTTGGATTTCTCCAATATTTTAAGAGCCATTGTTCCCCAGCGGCGACCTTCCTTTTAGTTGTCTGACAAGAAAAAAAGATGAGAGATATGTAATGATGATGCTTAGATCATATTAAAAATGAAGATCAATCCGAAGCTAAAAGATATATGGAACAACACACCTTCAAACCAGATCTTGAAGTAGCCAAAATAGCAAAATGACAATGCAGACTCTCTATAGACACAACCTTGCTTGAGTGAATAATGTATTGTTTCGTAAATTAACAATGGCACTGTGCAGGAATAGGAAAACACACAAAAACTACAATCATAAAATGTTGGTGCATGTGAGCCGGTATAAGAGGTGACAACCAAGTCACTTACAGTACGGAGACCGCAATCACATGGCAGCTAGGACAATGGAATTCAAAATATTCAAAACGTCTCTTTTTGTCTTATCGATATATCCTCCCTCTCGAATGAGTTCATCCATATTATATTGAGAAGAAATCTGGTCTGTTTTCCTCATGCTTTGCATGTTATCAGATATAGATGGAAAGACACCACGAATACCTCCAACAACCAAGCCCAACCACAATTTTGGAGCTGAGGGAATATTGAAGCCAAGTTTATGCAGCACTACTAATGTTCTTTGTACCTGCATATATCAGTGATGGGATGAGGAGGTGTTGGGCCTCAAGTGAGCGATCAAATGGAACATTCTTTATAATAGCTGAGCATACTCAGGAACCTCGTCAACATCACCAAGGGCAAGTAATGTAAATGCAGCACCTTTACACAAACTATAAGATAACTGATGCGTATCGTGGGTCCACATCTTGCCTGCTAAAAATGTAATTCCATTCTTGTAGTAGTGAAGGGCCGCTTGAAAGTTTGAATTGTTCAATGATTCTGTTGCTGCGCGCAGATTCCAGCCTGCAAATCGAGCTCTTTGTAGATGAACTGTTATCAGCTCTGAGGCGTTGTTGATGTGATCAGTAGCGATGACAATAAGTGCTTGCGGGAAGACAGTGGCATATTCTTGTCTCTCCTCTTTCACGCGTTTGTCTTCTCTGCAAGATTCGATGAAGCTATCTTGGATCGGAGTTTCAAAGACAATCTTTGATCCAAGAAATCTTCCAAGACAGAGATGAGTTTTCTTGCGTTGATCGACATCAATACTGTCATAGACTTGTTGTCGGATCAAATCATGAGAAAATTTTATCATCGAACCAGAAACCTCCACGATTATACCTGCATCAATGAGGCTTGGAAGAGAAGAGGCGGTGCCTCCCCTTGCGCCTAACTGTAAGTCAGGATAAGTCCCAAGATGTTGAATTATGGAGAGATGTGCTTTGGCATGCACGCACATCNGCTTGGAAGAGAAGAGGCGATGCCGCCCCTTGCGCCTAACTGTACGTCAGAACAACTCCCGAGATGTTGAATTACGGAGAGATGTGCTTGCATGCCAAAGCACGACAGAAGCTTAAGACTTTTCAGAGCCTTGGGAGACAAAGCGGTCAAATTCGAGACGATCAAGCTTGCAACACTGTCCCAAGTTGGCAGTTTGTTCAATTGGTCGTGATCCCAATGGAAACGTTTCTTTGTTGGACTGTAAACTATAATTGAATTGCAAACAAGTGAATTGAGGAGTTGAACAACAAATAGAGCATGTCCTGAAGTCATTTTGTGTACGATATCAGAAAACTGTAGTATCAGCCGTCTTGGCAGCCTCATTTCCGTCATCATCATATCAGTGACATCATTTTTTGACAAGCTTGGGAGATTGATGCTAGAAATGTTGACATATTTACTCTGCTGAAGGGCATTATATATAGTGGTTAACGGGTTAGAATCTGAAATTTCGTTGTTATGATGCATTCCCACGAAAAGGAGACATTTCCTTGCATGAGGAAGCCTGCCCATACTTGTGACAATTTCACATATCAAAGCAAGCATTGTTGAATTGCTCCATTGAAGGTCATCAAAATATATCATGATTCTGCAGTCTAAATTGCAAATTTAGATGATTCCAGCCCAAATGAATAAGGTAGTGTTGCAAAGTCAGCAGTGAAATTGAACAAATCATTTTCACCAAACTGATCAATATAAAAGTGAACTCACCCACAGTCAGAATGGCACCCATTAGTGATGAAAGCAGAAACACCAATCGCCAATAAGAATTGCCTTTCTCTGAATCTACAGGATAATTGCCACAAATGTTCTTGTCGATGTTATCAATATCAAGCAAATCTTTGATGCTTGGGAAGAAAAAACGCTAACGAACAGATGCTGTTTATATCAAGCTCCTCGGATGTGGCTTTTGTTACACGGCGACTGTATTTGACATCCTTTTCAACCCTACCGTTCCTCATTTTTATAAGAGTAGCCACTAAGTTATCAAATGCGAAGGATACAAAATCTCGAGATTCGTGTTCTAGACCAATTTCAAACTTGGTACTGATAACTATCCAGCCCTGACTCATCAAATAATTCCCAACGCATTGGATTTAAAATGTCTTTCCGTCCCCTGCAATTGAAGAGACAAGTATACATTGTGCGCATTCAGTTGATTGAGGTGATCCCATTCCAATTTTTCCTTCAAGGGTAGAAGCTACCCGCAGAATACTCGTGACTTGTCCCTTCCGACCATAACAGCCTAGCCCAAAGCGAAGGGTGGATGAGAAAAAATAATCTTCTGGATCATCAAGATATAGTCTGGGATGAGAAGACATTTGTTCGAGATCTTCAATTATATCTTCAAGATTTTTGAAGGGAGTATCGACTGTGCCGTCTCTTCCAAAGACACTCATGTCAGAGAGCAATCTGCAAATAGATACAGGGTAATGACCAACTTCTGACAGATCTGAGAATAAAGAATTTTCTTTGCGCCTCCGAAGCTTCGAAAAACGCTGCCCTAACCCGATCCCATTGTTGCTTTCATGATCAGTGCTAGATTCTTCCAAAACCCAAAGCTGTTTGAATTCTGCTGGTAAAGTTTGGATATTTCGAGGCAAAAAGACTTGATAGATCATTCCTCTAAGATGCTGAATCTTTTGCAAGTCCGGAGTCTGTGATTTTCCTGGTGTTTCTCTTGCAGAAGAATTATTTTCATAAACTCGTATCTCCATCCCCAATATAGTCCAGTTGATCGTACCCCAACTTGCAGCGTTGATATTGTCAAATTTATTCTTGTCAAACAACAGAGACCTTTGGTCACAAAGAGATTTGTTCCTATAGGAAGAAATTTGATCTGCACCCACACTTGAACTGCCCTCGTTAGTTTCTAAAGGTGACTCTGTTGTGTTTAGCTTAGAGCTGCCGTCATTTGTGTCGAAAAGTTCAGATAGAAAGTCGAACCAAGAATCGTTTTCGCCGGAGGGATCTATCTCAAAGTCCAAAGGTCGGTCATCGTCGTTCTCCGCGATGGATGAATTGTCCTTCTGTGACTTGTCATAACATGCAGCATCATCGCATTCACTGACGTTGGAGGAAGAGCATGTCAGCTTCACGAAAAAGTTATTCAATTTCAGGGAGGTAGAATTAATTCCTCTGCTCGCATCGTCACAGCGACCGCTATCGAAACGAAGAGCCGCTTGGGCAAGCAGCAATGACAACGCTGCAGCATTTGCAAACCGTAATTTGTTGGTTCCAACGAAGTCGTTTTTTTTACTAGGATGGCAATCGAACGAAAATGTGCATCCGGAAAGGCAACCGGACGTGACCAATTCCTCGAGTGAAATCGAGAGGCATTCAATCATGATACGATTATCTGCATCATCACCTATTCTATGAGGCAAGAGTTCTGGTGCCTCTCCCCTTCTAATTCCTGTTCATCCCTTTCCATAACTTTTCTCTATCTCTACATAGAGAATGAAATGCACGCACATAAAAATACATTAGGGTGTCCCCACGGTCATTAAAAATTGCATTTAGGTATGTGGCCCTTAAAACCGATCCTTACAGTCGACGTAGCGGAGGTGAACACCTGTGAACACAATGGTGTATTGTATTGTACTTATCGATCGCTTTCCATAGTCCATACCATAGGTACGTAGATAGTTTTTCTCTCCGCAATAACAATAAGAAATGGCAATGGCATCGTCAAAAGATACAGCGCCCAGTAATCTCTCCCTCTCGAAATGGGTCCTCGAGCCCATAGCCCGATCATCCGCCGAAGGCAAGGAAGGAGGAGAAATTGCCATTGTTCACAAAACATCCGGGCGACGCTACGAATATACTTTCGCCAACAACCTCGTCGATGGCATACCCCATCCGCCCTTCATCCAAGAGCATGTCTGGAAGGCACAACGATCGCAGCTGACTTTCCGGTCCGATGATGTGTTCATCGCCACCTACAGCAAATGCGGGACGACTCTCACCGAGCAGATAGTGCTTTTGTTGCTGAACGATGGGAACGGTGCCGAGTTGAATCCGCTGCATAAAAACACCCTCGATAGGAATTCTGGCGGGGTTGGTAAGATCTGGACGGAAATGGCCGTGGTGGATGGCCTCGTTGGCTTGGAGGATGAAGATGACGCGGGTGGAGTCCAAAAGGCGTGCATGGGTGAAGGCAATGATCACATGTCTGTTGTAGATTTTGACGCGCTGCCTACTCCGCGCATTCTCAAGACTCATGCGCCAACAAAGCTCTTTCTTGATGGAGAGAAGAAGAGGGCCAAAGTTATTTATGTCACACGCAATCCGTTCGATGCATGCGTGTCATGCTATTATCATGTAAGCCTATCTCGATTGTTTTGTTTTGATCAGAACATGTGTTATGCAACGTTATGTCAAACAAGTGCAAACTACAGAATTTCACTAACATTTATTTTATATGTACCTGTTTTGCACACCACAGCCCAAGCCCGGGGTCTCTCCTCACTCCAGGGGCATGCCCTTCGATGCATTTTGCAAATTGTGGCTCACCGAGCACGTGGAGTTTGGAGGGTGGATCAATCATATCAAGGGATGGCGTGAGCAGTACCAGTTTTCCTACGAAAAAGATCAAATGCTATGGATTTCGTTTGAAGAACTTGTGTCCAAGCCATTGCAATCCATTGCCGTAGTAGCGAGCTTCCTTGGAGTGGATACCTCAAGTGATCCAACACTAATTGAACGTGTTGCACATGAATGCAAGTTTGATAACGTCAAACGTGCAGCTCAGAGGTCTCTTGAGAATGGAGCACAAGGTGACATATGTCATTTACGTAAGGGAAAAATTGGAGATTGGCGGGCACATTTTAATGATGGGCTATTTGAGCAGTTTGAACGAGAGATCCATTCTCACTTTCAAAAACAAGATGGTAATGATGGTATCAGGGGTGTGGAGTATGATATTGGAGAAGGGCGTGTGTGGAAACTGGCAGAGGACGGCGATGATGTTGTCAATATGGAAGACTTAGATTTGGTCGGTGGCTAGAAAGTCATTTTAAACTATTTGTATGAACATGGTCAAACTCAACCCAATTGCATGTCTGCATTCATTGTGATTCGTTTCCTTCTATCTCTAGAGCAATTTCCCGGAAAGCAATTGTTCTCAACAGACATCAGCTACCCCTAATGCCTCACTTGACAGGAAACACTTTCAAGATATTCAAATATTAGGCACCACAATGATCTTTTATAGTATCCTTCAAATGGCATTGCAGTACCTCAACGAATTCCACGTGGATGACCTACGTGATGCCAATGGCCTATCTCAGCCTTCGAACTTTCCAGCCATAAGCCTAGTCGTTGCAAATGTGTTCAACGGAGTGAATGGCGGATTAGCATTTAGCACCGTAGTCTTTGCGGGACGGATGATGCATAGTGTATGGAGTGGCGAGAGAGCAGTAGCGTACTACTTCTTTGTGTCTATTGCAACGGAGGCCTTGGTAACTAGTGGGGTGATCCATTCCGTTGCCCATCGAGTTTTTGGAGCGACTCTTGATGGAAACGCATATGTTGGTAAGAACATGATGTGCCTTACATAGACAATAGGGAATTCTTATTGGGGTCCCTTCTGACCCATTTCATTGGTTTATTGCATCTCTAGAGTTCTTCTCCCACATTGGCTACACAATAAATGTGATTGTGACTGCCATCCTGCTGACATGTTGGCTCTCGACATCGTACCTCAGGAGCAGTGATGGTATTTCTCCAGGGTGGTATACAAGGTTTTTCGAGGTTGGTTTTGCAATCGCTGTTTCTGTCCTGGCAGTGTTCTTCACGCAGCGATGGGTGCCATTTGAGCCAAACCCAAACGATTTTGATTATGACGAAGATCACCAATTCAATGAACCAAGAATCGTTTTCTTGCAGAGAAATATCCAGGGCGTCGTGGAAGGGATACTGCTCATCCCGACCACTTTACTATTATCTGTACATAGGCGGTTGTGGTCTTCCATTCGATCAACTATATCAGGAGGTAGCGATATGAAATTGTCTTTTGACACTCTTCGTGTATGTATCTTGTCTACTACATTCCCGCTTTGCTTGAACTGAGTACATTTCCGATGCCATAATGATCTAGTAAACTCCATTCAAGAAACATTTGGGTGGTCACATCATGAAACAATATGTGCAATACACGTGTTCTTTCACATCCCACCATGGATATTATCGATAGCGCGTACACATTATTTTCGTCTGTTGACGGAACAACAAGCTGATTGGCCAACCCTTGGTATCATCGAGGTACGTTACTAAAAACAAATGCACAGTAGTGTTTTCTTTGTTGCTGCATCTCATAACACTTCCATCTAATCAATTTGCTTTGTGTGAACATAACCATAGACTATATGCCCAGGCAAGGAGATTTTCCCATTTGTCATGGTATCCTTGTATCGAGCATCCGAGGGTATGACCATCGCTCTACTACCATCATTTTTTCAAGAAGGAGGATCCGCATAACACTTCTACATGGATATCACTGAGGATACCTGGGTGGCCTATACTGTACTTGGCATCTTTGTTGGAACTGCAGTAGGTGCAATCTCACCTGGATTTTTGATGCAAAAGAAAGGATACCAGTTTGCGTTCACACTATTGTGTGTAGCCTTCCTGGTGATTTTTCCTCTGCACATGGTTCCACACACCAATGCTTCCTTCTTGATCATGAAGTGTATCTCTTCTTTGTTCTTTCCCGGGCCAGTTGTCTTGTCCAAGATCACCCAAAATACCCAGAACACACACACTGGAGCGTTCAAGCACATTCCGATGGTCACTTCTCTTATTTGGTTCAATCAGGTATGTTAGTTTGGCAAATTCATCTAGCCTTGCAAACTTAGACCATATGACTCCTATCTCAAGTTCTTTCTGTACTATTCTGACACAAAACTCAGGGATTCTGGTTTGGCGGTGTCATTTCCAATAGTTCCGTTTGGACGCCGTGGAATCCCTTCTTTACATCAGCAGTGGTGAGTGTAGAGTTTCATATATGTTGGTGCTTTATTGATATTAGAGTTCAGGCAAATTGAGCAATCCTTTCTTCGTATCTACCTCCAAAACCAACACATGCCAAATTCAATGTCAATGCAGGTCCTCTTTGCACTATTTATCTGTCTATTTGCTGCCTTCCTAATGACAAACGAGCAGAGGAAGAAAACTCTCGACCTCGAAGACCTCTTAATACTACTTTGGCCATCTACGATGACCCTCTTAAAAATACTTTCGCAACCCATGAAGATCCTCTTAATACTACTTTCACCACCTATGCAGATCCTCTTAATACTACTTTGGCCA
>JAZGVR010000206.1:0-10490 GCA_037356255.1 Thalassiosira tumida | reverse complement strand
GTCAATTATAATCATAGCAGCACCAATAATCTTTGTGTCTCCCTTGGATATGCACTGGCCGACTACATCGTGGTACTTGATCGCAGTGTATATCAGTAGTTTCTTTGGGCCAAAAATTGGACTCAAATGGTAGCAAATTTCATGTTGGATTAATAAAAGTAGTTGCGTGCAAGGTTGGCCTTTACCTGCTGTTATGTTCCTGTCGGCATATAACAATATGCTCATTAGCGGGGGGGAGAATGAGACCATTGATCTGTTCTGTGGTGATATGCTTCTTCATCAAACCAGGGGGTCCGGGTTTTGCAATGCTGTCATAGTTAGGAATGAACGGAGTTGTTAGTTGAGGTAGTACACCCTCTGCGTTTGGATTATCCTCGCCGGATGATTCATTTGTCTTTTATACTCCTTCCCTGTACCATTAGTAATATAATATCATTTTGGCTTAGAAGATTTTAATAATCCCGCAAAAGTGTCACATAACGTCACGGTTGGCCTTACTCATCGTCTTCCTCTTCGTCCTCCTCACTGTACAATATATGACAAAATGTTATTGTGAATTAGAAGATGTAAACAGTTCCGTCAAAAGATCATACTAATCCACAACTGAACCTACTCATCGACATCAGTTTCAAACACAATGGCGTCATGCTTTCTCATTTCTATCACACTCCTCTGAGTCTTCGCGTTGAACGGATCTTTAGGATACTTATCATAACGAGCGCCGAATGCAGCATGGTTGAAAGTCACAATCCGCCTCCGTTACGCTCCACTCAGCCATATATGCCCCTTGCGTCAAGAAACGGCAGGTCTACCAGGGCACACAATATGTGATGTGTTTGGCGTGTTCTTCAAGCCGTCATCGGTTATACTTGATAGATTTTGTTCAAAACATGAGCAATCTTCACTCAGGGACTATGCCTAGCTGAATTAAGTTTCCCATCTGATTTTTCCTTACTCATTGCTCAATGGGCCTTGTTTACTTCCGTCACTTTTACTCCAATATTTTTGACACAAAAGATCTTGCAGTGGATGATCTCATTGATCATTCATTCATTTCCGCCGGCAGTGGTAATAATTTTTATATGTGGGCCTGGAGATCACCTTTATCGTCTGCGCTGTCTATTTGATTCATTTCAACATAATTATTAAAAGTCAGATCACCCACACCAACGGTTGGCTGTATCATTTTTACTACACTTCCAGTAAAATAACAAATCGAGGCTGCAGTACGATGCATTCCCTCTCCCGGACTTAGGAAAAGCCGTCGTGTCCTGTGTTCGGTAATTGGCACTAACAAGCTGTCATTGTTCGAAAATGAAGGAGATGTAGCAAAGTTGACACATTCTGTCTTCTTTTTCCATAATTTGATCACATTGTTGAAGTTGGCGATGTTGTTACGCCCTTCTTTTGTAGTTGGGTCCAACACAAAATAGTCCTGATATCCATTGTCGACAAGTATATCCTCAAACCAATCTTCGTTGATAACAGATGTGTCGGGTGACATGTTGGGCACTGGAATTTGTGTGTATTTTACCATGTTGTCAGATATGGGAAAAAAGATTGCTGTCATTATACCATCATAATTTTGAGTTTACCTCCACCGTCAACACTATCAGACTTGCTGTGCTCGCTGTCCTTGCTGTCCTTGCTTTCGATTGAATCACAATCCTGCTAATATGCCAGGGGTTGTGAGGCTTAAGATTTGCATTATGAATTTAAGATGATGTTTACAATATTTGCAGGTAGTTTTGCAATTGTCTACCCGACAGACTTCAAAGGTTGCAGAGGAGTCGCCGTATCCAAACCAGCCTTTTCAAATGGTTCAGTCTTGAACAGACCATCGGCAAGTCCACCTATTGAATAGTCTTCCTGCCCAAGTCCAATGCTGCAATCTCCAATGAACGTGACCATTTGGCTAATTTTAACCTTTATCATGTTGTTATTCCGGTCATGTGTTACTCCTTTACTTCCTGTATCTTCCCAAGACAGTAATCCCTTCAAAATATCAAGCAACATTGGCGGACTGTTCAAGGGCAAACCATAGCTTATTCCCCACCAGTAGAGCAACATTTTGATTGTGGTTGTTTTTCCGGCCGTCTGATAATGCGTAAGGGTTGGGAAATGACAATTATGATATGCGGTATAGACAGCCTGTCTAACCACGACCAAATTTTCTTTGAACTTTTGTTCATTTGTCACGTTATTCACAGTTTCCTTCCACTTATTTTCAGTCTCACAAGAATGGGCGAGAAGAAGGTCTGGTGCCAACAAACTCACGTTGTTACTGAATGTGGGAAACAGCCGATGGTAGTGCAATATAAGGGGAACTTACTGTAGAATATTTTCATCAGTAGGTGTCCAAAGTAAAGTTTGGGACACTTGCCATGCTTTAATATTGATAGTTTCGTTATCACATTTTGCACATTGTTTGCAATGTTGCCTACTGTTGCTCCAATAGTTGCTTAATTACGCAGATTGTAGGATAAGAGTTAGTACTCAGTGTGAGAGCATTTGAACATGTGAGATTACAAGAACAGAAATTGATTCTTACCAAGATTTTCAATTAACTTGGTAATGTCGAACTTGTCTGTTCTTTCTTCTAGGCTCCAGATCACCGAAGTGATATATTTTGTCAAGCAACGCAGTGTTTCTCTCCTAGCTTTTAAGCCACCCATTTTCTGCCACCCATAGTCATTATATTCCATTGCAATTCCCAGTTCTGCATTGACCATGTCAATTATAATCATAGCAGCACCAATAATCTTTGTGTCTCCCTTGGATATGCACGTGACGATTACATCGTAGTATATGATCGCCGCGTGTGTCAGGAGTTTCTTTGGGCCAAAAGTCGGACTCAAATGTTAGTGAGTTCCATATTGGACAAATGCCAGTAGTTGCGGGCAAGCTTGACCTTCACCTGCTGCTATGTTCCTGTTGGCAGAAAATAATATGCTCATTAACAGGGGAAAATAACGAGACCATTGATCTATTCTGTCGTGATATGCTGCTTCATCAAGTCATCGGGTCAGATTTTGCAATGATGCCATAGTTAGGGATGAACGGAGGTGTTAGTATTGATACTACACCCTCTACCTTATGATTGTCCTCGCCGGATGCTTCATTTGTTGCTTTGACTCCTTCCCTATATCATTAATAATACGATGTCATTTTGGATTAGAACGTTTTAATAATCCTGCAAAAGTGTCACATAACGTCAAGCTTGGCCTTACTCATCGTCTTCCTTGCTGTCCTCCTCTCTGTACAATAAATGATAGAATGGTGGTGAGAATGAGAAGATGTGAATAGTTCAGTCAATATATCATACTAATCCCCGGCTGAACCCACTCATCGTCATCAGTTCCAACCACAATGGCGCAATGCTTCATCATTTCTATCACATCCCTCTGAGTCTTTGCGTTGAACTGATCTTTAGAATACTTATCATAATGAGGGTCGATTGCATATGTGCATGGTCGAAAGTCACCACTCTCCTCCGTCACAATTTGCTGAGCCATATCTGCAAACCTGCGTTTTGAAACGGAAGGTCTATCAGGGCATGTTATACTTGATTTTTCTGGCGTGTTCTCCAAGCTGTCATTGGTTATAATTGATAGAAATTTTGTCAAAACATGAGAAATCTTCACTCCGGGACTTTGCCTAGCTGAATTAAGTTTCCAATCTGATTTTTCCTTACTCATTGCTTGATGGGCCTTGTTTACTTCCGTCACTTTTGCTTCAATATTTTTGACACAAAAGATCTTGCAGTGGATAATTTTATCAATCATTTGTTCATCTCTGCTAGTATTGGTAAGGAAATTTTCTATGTGCTCCTGGAGAATGCCTTTATCGTCTGCGCTATCTATATGATTCATATTGACATAATTTTGAAAAATCAGATCACCCACACCAACGATTGGCTGTATCATATTTACCACACTTCCAGTCAAAGCACAAATAGAGGCTGCCGTACGCTCTCGGACTTAGGAAAAGCTTGCATTTCCCGTGTTCGGCAATCAGCGCCAACAAGCTGTCATTTTTGGAACAATGAGATGTAGCAAAGTTGGCACCTTCGGTCTCCTATTTCCATAATTTCATCACATTCTTGAATTTGGCAATCTTGTTACGCCCTACTTCTGTAGTTGGGTCGAACATAAAATAGTCCTTTTATCCATCGTTGACGAGTGCATTGTCGAACCAATCTTCCTTGAGATCAGATGTGTTGGTCGACGTGTTGGGCACCGGAACTTGTGTGTATTTTATCACGTCGTCAGATAATATGGGAACAGATATTGTGGTCACTATACATTCATAATATTTTAGTTTACTTTCACCGCCAACACTATCAGACTCGCTGTCCTCGCTGCCCTTGCTGTCCTCGCTTTGGATTGGATCACAATCCTGCTAATATGCCAGGGATTTTGAGGTTAACGATTTGCGTTATGAATTTAAAATAACATTTACAACAAGATGTCATCAGTATATCTTTTGCAAAGTGTAAAAAACAACTAAGCCATAATTGAGAATGTCACAATTTTCATAGTCATACCGAATGAGACAATGTACTGTAATTTCAACACACTTTTGTGAAGCAGGACACAACCCACTGTGAGTTGTGATTAAAATTCTTTGAGTACATATTCTTTGTCTTACATGGATTACCACATAAGCTGTTTGTTATCTCCAGGCTTGTCTGACTGCTCAGATTGCTATGATTAACATCTGCCATTTTAGCCTTCAAATGCTTCATTGGGCCATTGTATTGATATGCTAAAATAAAAGGAATCATGCTGAATCAAATCTCTGCTGTTGTTTTGTGGCAGTGGAGTCGAATGACATCCCCTGCGTCATCAATGGACATTTTAAAATCACCATTTGTAGCAGTTACATCATCACAGGATGTTTCATCATTCATGTTGGTGTTTGTCGTTGTCAGATTTTGGTCATCTCGATTTCCATTTGTAGGAAATCCACTGGAGTCTTTATTGGATATATTCAGAGGTTCTTTCATCGACCATGGTTGTATTAGTTGCCGCCTGGTTGTCATATGCGCGAGTTCTACGTCTCATAAGTCCGCTGCTCTAGCTGGATCCCGGGTTTCTTAATCTCAGCTGTATTTATGTCGCCCGCTTGCCGTCAGCGTGGATTGTTGCTGTTGGTTCGGCGGGATGAGTCCCTATTCTCGTGGGTGGGTTCTGCCGAACGAAACTTCAATCCGGGTTGACGTAGTTGCCCTGTTGTTGTTTGCGCGAGTTCTTCGTCACACATCCGCTGCTGTTGCACGGCTCCGGTTGCGTTCTTTCCCACTCTTGTCTGCATCAAACAGTTGCCGTTGGTGTGCGTCGTAGTCGTTGTGAATGGGGGGGTGGGGGGTTTTGTTTGGCCCTTTTTTTTGTGTTTTTCTCCGCGCAAGTTCTTTGTCGCACGTCTGCTACTGTTGCACGGCTCTGCTCACATCCTTTCTCACCCTTGTCTGCGTAAAACTGTCATGGTCGGCGTGCGTCGTAGCTGTTGTGAAATGGGGGGGGTGGGGGATGTCGTTAGGCCTTTTTTTGGTTTCCTATTTGCCGTTGTTGCCGGAGTTCATCATTGTCAACAGATCTGGGGAGATGCATCAATGTGCTGCTAAAGCTGAGAGGGATGGTGTAAACGGGGTTGTGGAACATTGATAGAGTTGTAGAAACAATTGCACCTGCGTTTTTAGTACTTTTGCATTTTTTTGAGTTAAATAGAGTAATATCGAAAAATTTCTCTTATTATCTTTCGAAAATATTCTTTTTTTACTCCGAGGTTTCGAGTATTCACTTTACCTCAACTCTCAACCGTTCATTGCCTTACAATATTTTTTGGGGGAGTGATCGCGCTAACTGCTGGTCATGTCCCGCAAAATTCCCTGATTTGAGGTGGTGGAAGTTTTATCTGGCCATCAGCGCAAGTCAGACATAATAATGACTACCTTTAAGTTTACAAGCTCTTTTCTAAATGTCAGATTAAAAAAAAACAGGTACAACTCTATGGCATCATACCTGGCAGATGTATCTCATTTACTTAGTATGCATACATCGTAGAGGGGGGGGCATAGTGGCTGAAGCTAGAGGACTTAACTAGCAGGCATATAGAGGTATTATTGTTGGTAGGGTTGTACANCTGAAGCTAGAGGACTTAACTAGCAGGCATATAGAGGTATTATTGTTGGTAGGGTTGTACACAAATTGCACCCAATGTTTTAGTACTTTTCCCATTTTTTGAGTTCCTTAGAGTGATATCAAAAAATTATTGTTATTTTGTTTCGAAAATATTCTGTTTCAATTTCGAGGTTTCAAGTTTTTACTTTACCTTAACTCTCAATTGTTCCTGGCATTGCAATATTTTTTGACGGGACTGACCCAGCTCTTTTCTAATTGTCTGAAAAGACAAGGTATAACTCTATCACATCATACCTGGAAGATGTGTCTTATTTACTGATTATGTATAAAGCGTAGGGGGGAGGAACATAGCGGCTGAAGCTAGAATACTTAACTAGCAGGCACCCAGAGGTATTAGAATACCCCCCCCATCTTGCCATGATGCCATGCGCCGGGCAACAAAGTTGAAAGTTATACTACATAACATGGGACAGGCATGGGACATAAATACTTCATGTTCAACCTGTGTCAGACATAACAATGTCTTATTTTGAGCTTACAAGATCTTTTCTAATTGTATGAAAAGCACAGGTACAACTCTATCGCGTCATATCCGGCAGATTTGTCTTATTTAATGCTCATGGGAGGGGAAGATTATTGAAACAAGTCAGGAATTTGGTACCCACTCAATTTGAAATATCTTGAACTTTGCATTCTTTTGATTAGTACTGAATATTGAACTTGAAGTAGCTACTACCCATTGAATTTGAAATATCTAATAATGTACAGGTACAAATCTATCGTGTCATACCTGGCAGATGTGTCTTATTTACTCAGTATGCCAAAATCGTGGGGGGGAAACATAGCGGCTGAAGCTAATGGACTTGAGTAGTGAGCACCTAGAGTTATTATAATGTCCCCCCCCACTTGCCATGATGCCATGCGCCAGACAACATTGAGTTGAATGTTGATATTCATGATCTTGGTGGATCTTTGAAACAAGGTAGGAATTAGATACTAAACATTTGATTTAAAATATCTTGAACTTTCCGTATTTTTGACTAGTGCTGAATATTGAACTTGAACAACTGAACGTTGAACTTGAACATTTGTCGTTTATTTTTTGTATTTTTGCATGAAGACAAAAATTTCAAACTGTCTCAATTAAAAGTAGCTTCAACTTCAGTTCTGTTATGTACTGACAGCTGTAGAATATTCATCACACACACAACTGCCTTAATCTGCTCACAATTATTTCAGCCAAACATAACGATGGTCAAGTCTACGAATTCAACAGTGAAGGTGAAAATAGAGCCATCTTCTTCCATCTCAAAAAATACGAAGAAGGCGTAAAAAAAACGCGGCAGAAGACGTCCAAGAAACTGTTCAACAAGCAACCTCCTGATGTATCTAAGGAGGCCTCACTGAACAAAGTAAAGGGAACGCGTAAGAAGAAGTCGATTTATATGTGCGTTATTGGGAAGGATCCGGTGTTTTTGCCACCAAAATGAGCACACAAATATTCTACTCCGCACAACAGGTACAAGAACAAAAAAGCAAAGACCGAATCACCTAGGTTGACAACGTCAACTGCCGACATGTTTTCGATAGCTGCGTTGTTGCCCAAGTCCTCGTCGTCACCCAAATCAGCGTTGACGCTCAAGTCTGTATTGTCACTTAAGTTGGCGGCTTCAACAGCCATATCAACTCTGTCGACGAAGTCGCTCAGGTTGCAGACTTCGAAGTCCACCATTGCAAAGAAGATGAAGCACATTGGCGTCACGTCTTGCGAAAAGGGACGCATGAAGAATAGCACCAAGATAAAGCAACACCAATTATACTTTGACCTACAAAAGGGCAAGGATAGAAATTGCATGGTATTGCTAGCAAAGTTTTCTGATACTATCGAATTTCAAAGTGCTGAATTGATTGAAATGGTTCTTTGCCTTCAGTTGGAATACTCCAAAAGTGACATTGCTGAACTCTCCTGTGATAAATGGATTGAACATTTGTGCGAGGCTTAGAAGCCAAAGCAAATTTTGGCGGCAGTTTACAGGCTAATGTTACACATGAGCTTTGGGGCAGATATAATTGATTTCACGGCAGGTGCCAATCGCAAGGCCGACACCAAGCGCCTCATTGAGCTTATCAATGATCACAGGAACACGACTCCGGTTCCTAAATAAATAAATTGTCCAAGGTGAGTATTACCGTATCTTTTCTCGATCTATTTTTTCTCTCAGTGCACTAAAGAAGAAATATGCAATTCATGACATGTGTCAAGAATCAGTGACAATATTAGCCCTCAAGCGTCTGATGATGACTCAGTGAAACCGAAGCAGAAAAAGTGTAAATTTCATTTCATCAAAAGTTTTTTAAAACAATTTGTAGGAAAAACCAATCTTAATTTAATGCAATATAAATATACGTGAGGTAAAAAATGTCAAGGAACACTATCATTGTTGATAAGAGGGATTGTGAAATGACAGATGGTGAAGGAGATGAGGAAAAAAACTGGCAAGGTCATTCCATTGGCCTCCCAACAGATGCGTAAGAAGAAGAAGAAGCAGCGGAAAAAGAAAAAGTTGATGAAGTCGAAGTAGAACAGGAAGAAGAAGAAGTAGGTGATGATGAAGATGAAGGAGAAGACGAAGAAGAGGATGAGGGGGTGAGGGACTGGGAAGATGACAACGATGACATCACACGAAGACCATTTCATGGTTTTCACCAAAAAAATGACGGAGATGATGTTGAATCCCAGTGTGATGACGATGGCAACAGTGTGTAGTATCCAAAGCCTGCATCACACGAGAAAACAACAGCAAATGGAAATGGGCAGCACAGTCGTCTGACTCGAACAACCAAGACTGATGATGATAGTACTGCCTTGCAATCCAGGGTGTCAAAAAAGAATAAACCGTCACCCAAGACCCAAAATGACGTTGTTAAGTTAAAAGCCAAACCAACGGCACACAGCAAGAAGGACGTTTCAGCAAAAAGGGCGAATGCGCTTGCTGCAAGTAAGCGTGATCCAATTGATATGGCATCAGTTGGGGGAGCCAAATTAAAAGGTGAGAAAGATCTTGCTAAGGCAGATATTAGTGAATCCAAGGATGATTTTGGGAACGAGTCTGCAGTATCTGGTGATATTAATGACCAGCTCAAGGTACATACAAGAGTTTTAGATGGAAGCATGCTTGATGTTCATGTTTCTAAGCCATTTCGCAATGTGTCGAATGGTGAGACCCACTGGGTGCGGTGGTTGGTTGAAACAAACCCTTCTCGTATCCACCACTTCTTCGATGCTTGATGGCATGGGAGTGTTGCTCCTCATTTGGCGTTGGTGGATGCGGTTGCTGGTGCGGATGGTTTCAGGTGCGGTGATATTGATGGAGGTTGATGTCGCCGTCACCCTTTGAGGTGGACCTGCGGCCGCCCTTTGTGGTGGCTTGTTAGCAATTATCTGTGAGAGTTTTTTATGATGGATTTGTGTTTCAATTATTCATCCTGATCAAATTCAGAATACACATAATTCAAGACAATTGCCGCCGCAAAAACCGTCTCATCTTCCTCAGAAAGTAATGGCATTTTCCAATGGGAGGGCATCAGCTTGTAATTGATGGAGATTCGAATGCCTCTGGTTGACTTGATGAAGGTTTTTTTTGCACGGTAGTGCTGCATTACTGGACCAAGGCACCAGTCGTTAACCGCGTGCAGAGCCCATGCTACGTGTCTGGTTGCAGACTCAAAGATTAAGGCTTCCGTTCCTGGTGAGGCAAGCGGGGTTTTGCTGTAGTCAAACTTTCCATTCATGACCTCATACACTGATTTTGTTGGATCCGATCAAGAGGTTCGGAGAAGGTTGAGAGTAATCTCAGCCTGATGGAGTAAATAACACCACAATTGTAGCGGGAAGCCGGCGTTGACGGAGCAAAGGACGGAGATGAAATGGTTCTTGAATGTCTGGATGGATCGTTTGGCTGCATTTACATGATGGTTATTAGGTTCGACTAACAAATAGCCCACATTTTGTGAAGTGATGTAGTTTTGCACTGCCTTGGAACACTCATTGTCTGTGACGTTTAGTGTAGGCTTGAAACTTTTTGCCTCGAGTTCCTCGTACATTTCCTTGTAGGCCTCTACGAAGGACTCATCACTCCTACTTTTCATAGGCCTAACCAGTATAGAGTTTGCCTCGTATACGTAGCATACAAATATGTACTGCATGTTCCGTACAGACTGTACTGGAAATCTTCCTGGAAGATCAGTATAGATTGTCCCTGTGACAGTGTCTGCAGGGGCTGCGTAACAAAAAAACCATTTGGGGACATTGTGTTGCATATGAGCTGGGGTGAATTCATATCAGCC